>PKRV01002730.1:703467-794830 GCA_003709505.1 Hyphantria cunea
CAAGCTGAAGTGGCAGTGGGCTGGCCACATTTGCCGAAGAACCGATAACCGTTGGGGTAAACGAGTTCTTGAGTGGAGACCGCGTCTCGGCAAACGTAGTGTAGGACGTCCACAAGCCAGGTGGAGCGATGATTTGCGCAAGACGGCTGGCAGGAGCTGGATGCGAGAAGCCATAGATCGAACTAAGTGGCGTGAAATTGGAGAGGCCTATGTCCAGCAGTGGACTGCGATGGGCTGATGATAATGATGATGATAAAACCTAGACGTCTCATGATAGCAGCTATAATACTTAAAAGATATCATGCGGTTGCCTCTACTTATAAATACATATTATGTTAATATTATCTCTCCAAAATTCTACGGCATTGTATTTGAAACTTACCATTACGCGATACTTAAGTATGACTTTGTAGCCCTAATAAGATCACATTCGTAGATCTTGAGGTACGAAGTATTGTATTACTATGACCTTCGAAATACAAAACGCATTTATGATATTTTTTAAAATAGGTGTAAATTACTTAAATAATTAACTCTATAGTTGGCCATGTGGAGAGAAACTCACGAATGGAATATTTAGAGGTAATGTGTGTTTAAGTAACGGAAGAGGTCGTCCACGGCGAATATTTTCCGATTGAATTGATGTTCTGAAGAATAGCCATTTAAAAAGCACAGTATGCATTAGCGGTTGATGAACGTGGACAACACGAAAGAAGTGTGTCAGGATACTTACTGCAGTAAGTGAAGATAAATTGCCTCTACCTACCTTTTTAGCAAAGAGACGTGACTTTATATATGAATATAATCATACATTTCTCTTTAACTAGTGATATACTTGTAGCCCAATTCTTTTTGTTTTGTTTAAGCAACTCCCGCATTAGGAATATACTTCTTGTGTCGCGGGGAAGGTTACAAATATAAAAGAAACGGTCACAAAAAACACCTAGATTTATAACAACAATTTGTGGGTTACAAAAATTTTTGTCCTATGTGGGATTTGAACCTACAACACTTGGCAAAGTTAAAAGCGTCGTGGTGACCGCTTAAACTACTGGATCAACCACGAAGGCCAAATAAAATAATTCATGACTTCGTACAAGTGCACTAGTCTTTCCTACTTCAAGTCTCTCATTTACCCCAAACATGTCATCACTATTTTAATCAACGTAAATTCTGCGTCATCGAAAACTACCAGCCTTTTATTAGTGTTGTCTCAAAATTAACAATATTTGAACAATAATCTATTCACATATTCACACAACGTACAACAAGTAAAACGCGTTCAGAAAAGGAGAAGAAAATAAGATAAAAATACGAGAAAGCCATATTTGCAGCTAAAACAATTGGCTGTCTTATTTACTGTTAAACATTTATTTTGCCATTCATTCCATACTCTCCCACAAAGTAATATTCTATTATAATACAAACAAAAAGAGTTATAATTACTTTTTATTCAGGATACCCAGTATACTTGTACATTACGTAACAAAGCGTCAATA
Source organism: Hyphantria cunea (assembly GCA_003709505.1). Classification (NCBI taxonomy): domain Eukaryota; kingdom Metazoa; phylum Arthropoda; class Insecta; order Lepidoptera; family Erebidae; genus Hyphantria; species Hyphantria cunea. The sequence goes on from PKRV01002730.1 coordinate 704,967, forward strand.
CCAGTGATATCAGAGAAAGGGTTAACCGCAGCCGTCGTGTTCAAGCGTGGCTTGGACATCAGGGTATCAGTTAACAACATAGGAACCGTGTACTCATATGTGTTGTGCCTTTGTAACTAAACCGCCTAGATTTAAATCATGTTCAGACTACATCGTTTATTAGTTAAATATGTAAATAACTAGACAGCGGATCACGTGTTAGTAAGCTTCACTAATGCTTGCTATTCATAGTCTTTGAGTCAGAGACTCCATTTAAGTTTAAAAACCATTTATGTTTTGAATTTTAGAAAAGGGACGACTATTTGATTTGACCAATAAACGCGCGTGGTTTTATATAATATAAATGACTAATATTATTATTACAATTATTGTCTTTTACGTATTTGGATCGGTTTTAGTTCGGAAAAAGTTCGTAATCACTCTTAAAGTCACTCGCTTTTATCGAGTATCAAGATTCCCTACGAAATTATTGTTAACAATTTCATTTCAACCTTCGGGGCCTTAAAAGTAAAAATATATTTTACTATCTTAACAGACCGACAACTCGGTCTTAACCAGCCTGCTCTTTGATCTTCCATAGGTATCTTAAAAGGTAACTTTAAACCCATATTCGGGAATTGTTTAAGTACAATGTATTTTGTGTAAGATAAGTAAGCATTTATATGAACAAAAAGTGAGTGATGAATATCGTTACCGATGAAAAATATTGAAACAAATGTTTCGATATCTGGTTTATTCCGACATTGAGTGGGTGCCATCCGTCACTAGTTATTTATGATAGTCATCGAAATTTTAACATATTTTTATTATTATATATGTTATTTGATTTATGTATTGGTAAGGTGGAACAAAAATTTGCGTACCATTTGATGTTGCATTTAAGTAGTTCTATCATTAAACAAATCAATAAAAATCTTATTAACCTTTTAAATCTTTATGAGAACATTACGTTGAGCGATATACGCCTTCTTTCTAGAAGTAATAAACTTGATGGATACCTTTATAAACTTCTAATGTCTTTGTATATCTAGCATCATTTGTAACAGAGCACGTGAAGTAACTTCTCGCCGTGTCCTATCACAGCGTCATTTATTACACCCACTTGACAACTGCATTGTGTTTGAGATATTATTAAATTGCATTGATGTATTTTCCATAAATTTTTAGAATACTGGTTGTGATATATCAAAACGACTGAAATAAAATAACTATAAAAACATTAGGATGTTTGATAAAGATTGATTAATATTTTTTTATCACTCTGAGCTCTATTTCACCATAACAGAAGGTATTCTTGGAATTAATGGTATTTTTACATTGTTGTCTAAACTGACACTAATTCACGTGGTGATGGTACTATGATCAGATACCTAGTTAAGAAAATTGAAAGTGAGTTTCTCTTTTACTAAATGTGTCTAGCGAAAACTCTTTCAGGAACGATAAATCAGGTTTTTATTACGTTGTGAATTTGATTAACAATACTCCAACCATTTGGAAACGAGTACACAACTACGGTATTATTTCTAGTCTTTCGTTTAAATGATGTTGAGCTATACTTTTGTGTTATCATATGATAACAGTCGTGAAATTTAGTTGGAGGCCTTCGGGTTGCTTAAAAACATCCAACGGCAAGATTTACGTAGCCACAACGTACTCTTGCCAGTCCCCAACCCGCACCTGGCCAGCGTGGGGACGTATGGCCTCAACCCTCTCCTGAGAGGAGACCCGAGCCTTAATTATTAGTATAAAAGTACTTTCAATTATGTGGTAAAATATAATATTCGTTTATTGCGCTATCGTACACAAACATAACATTTTATGGTCTACGACTTACGAATTTTCGATCAGGTCACATATCCTGACGCGAGTTTAACATTTTTACCCATCACAAAAAGTGCACAACGCCGCTAAAGTATCTATAAGTTTAAAAAGCACAATAATTAAGCTACTATACGAAATATAGAGAAAAGCTAAACATATAAAAAAATAACGTATCTATCCATATTGAGATATGTAACACAAAGCCGAGTTGATCCGTCCTACCCTAAATTTGGAAAATCTACCTGCATACGTCTGCAAACTTTGATATCCTTATGTTAATCACAGAGGTCTCCGGCCTGAATCAACACGCTTATTGATGGCATAATCCTTACTTTATCTTCGAACAACGCAGGGACTAGTTATGTGATAGTTTGCTAGTTTCCGCGTGAAATTCAAATATATGTAAGGTGTTTCAGAATATAGAAGTTTATAAATTTATAGGGTCGAAAAAAAACGCAACAAGGATGGTGACCACCACTCTTGGATTCGGCTTTCCATCAGGCAGAGTAGAGTCATTTTGTCAGTTATTACGTTAAAAAGATAGTTGAAGTTACTATAAGTAAGACATTTCAGCAAGCAACAATTTCTAATGATATAAGGGCTCAACCAGGAGATGGGTTAGCTGATGGAAACTGATTACCTCCGCCCATGAAGACTTGATACTCCTGAGTGACAGTTAGCCTTAGAGTTAAGAGTACTCTCTTTTCTTGATGATTTGAAGATGATTAGTATGAATTACTTGAGATGTTAATACATATGGCTTAAGAGATACATTAACCAGAACTCATCAAACTTGTTATAAATCAAAAATCTTTTTTATTACCCGACTACGGCAAAGCGGAAAGAAAGAGTCAAATTTTGGCAGTCTATGAATGAGATCTCAATAACTTTCTAATAATAACCAGGGTGACTCGGGCTACTCTGCCGGCCCGCCTAAAGCACCTGTGGTACCAAGCTCGGGAACCGGTCAGGTACCGCAGACGATACGGGCGCCGGATAATGCAAAACGATCTCCGTCCTCCGTAAGCGCAAGCCTGACAGGTGAGGCCAGTCACCCTAATAGAAGTATGTCAGGGAGGTGGCGCGAGCTCTAGAAAGTACTCCCGCCCTTTTCTAAATAGAGCATTAGGGTTCCTACACAGAAGGGGGGCAACTACAAAACTTGGGTGGCCCGGGGTACGTCGGGGTTCCAAAGATTTCCTTTCGAGGGTGCAACTGGTTCCTGGAACTGGCACCTGATCCCCGATTTCTGCTAGAAATCGGGGATCAGGTGCACCCTCGAAAAGTGAGCGGTGAGACGGTGTGCGGTTTTTAGTCGGTTCGAGTCCGGCATAGCTATCAGTTGATAGCAACTGAGGGGAATTCCACACGGAAAAAAAAGGATGACACAGGCTATCAAAATTTTATCATTTTTTTAAAATTATTTAGGTTATGATTTTCTAATATTTTACCTATTGCATCTTTACTTATAATATTTAAAACTGTATTGGCTTTAAAAATGAAAATATATTTATTGGTAACAAATATCCAGGAACATCTGTTAATACTGATTAATATATAAAGATCGTTGAACCATATCGACGCACGGAAATGTAAATATGTATAAAATTTCAATAAGGGTAAACTTCCGCGGGTCGCGTACAACGACAATCCTCGGCTAACGAGCTTCTGTGTATTATTTATTACGTTTTTAAACTTTTTAATCAACATGCTTTTAATATTCCTACATGGAAAGAGTATTTTGTTCTTTAAATTAGTTACTTTTTTTAAATATGTGAAGGAAATTTGTTTAGCGGCGGGGTGGTGTATCGGAATAGGACTTACTAAACCTATATGGTGTGCTCCTCTACAACTGAAATAGGAAAGATCCGGGCACTGCTGTTATTAAGACATCCAGACATACTATGTTGTGATTAGTTTATAGTGAAGTAACTTTAAATCTTAAAAAAACATTTTGTATAAGTGACTAGTATTTGCCCGCAGTTACGCTCGCGCAGAAATTTAATCCCGTATTTTACCCCCTTAGGGGTGGCATTTCCGAAATTTATCTTTAGTGCTCACTTACGCGATATAAAGAACCTACATGCAAAATTTCAGGATTCTAGGTTTGGGCTTTGGGCTGTGCTTTGATCTCTGGGTATTTTAGTCAGTCAGACATCTGCCTCTTTTATATATATATATATATATATGTATATATATACTGTTTTATTAAATATCTTAATGCATACTTTATTGTAAATATTCTACTTTATTGATATACGACCCAATACGACTCACATAGAAAACATGTAGCCTCGTTGCTTCATAGGCATTTTCAATATAACCGTATATAAATATCGAGACGGCATATTTATCTAATATGACATAGTATCTGTCTACCTATCATATTCAATTATGGAGTATTTATTACAATGGCCCCAATAGTAGAGACGAAACTAATATAAGGCGAAGGAACGCAACACAAAATGAAACTTTTCTACCATAATATTTGCAATAAGCAAGCTGTACACGTTGAACGCAGGATCCTACGCGGCGAGCATGCCAACCTCAAGTGATAAATAACGTATCGGTACCTAATAACCTTAGACAAAAATAAACAATATATTATCGTCACCACAGTCTCGTTTGTAACCCACCTATTACGTAACTTTACGAGCTATAAACCGGACAAATGAAATAGTTTGTCGCACAAACGCAATAGCTGAGCGTCGGTCCGTCAATTTGTCAAGTCGTATGTTTCACTGGCTCCCTCAAAATTGCTTTTGTGTGCTCCGTGTTTAGAGTTGCGTGTAAAGATAAGCGAATGTGTATTATATTGCTTACACCGTAAAGCTGTCTACAATAATGAGATAAACTGACATTACTGTTAAATGTATGTACTTGAAATTATACTATAGTTCACGATTATATGTACGATACCTAACTTAAATTACGTCAAATTAATAGATACTTTAGTATATTATCTTAATTCATTAGATCATAAAGTTGGTTTTGGTGTACAATAGGAACCGCATTACCCATAAAAAATTACTACTACGCATGTCATTGTTATTTGCATGTTTTTCCATTTATCTTCAACAAAATTATCGAAGTCTGTGGATCAACATCATTGCACAAAACTTCTTTGTGATAGGTTTTAGGATTCTGTGTGATTCTTGTGTGTATTTTTAAGTACAAATGCTAAATATAAAATTATAGAAGAACTTTATAATTTTACTTGCTTTTGTCTATTTATATTATTTTACTTCAAGCACCGGTTGTGTTATTTTCAATTTAAGGGTTCTAAATTTAAAGTTCAAAATAGCAGACTATTGCTTATACATAGTTTAGTAAGGTTTAAAAGTAAAGAAGTTAGTTTTAACTAGAATATATATAAAATATATACAACTAAATCATCATCATCAACAGTCTGATTATCAAAATATAATCGTTTAATTATTTATATTAAATATAATAATATATTATATTAAATATAATAATCGTTTATTTCAGACCATATAAGTCCATACTATGTGTGAAACATGCATATAATTACACAACTACAAATGAAAATGAAATAAAACTAAAAACGTGAGTCAGAAAACAAAACAAAATCAAAATTAAAACTTTTAATTACAAACAAAAATAAAATTACAATAAAATCAAAATTGAAACCCGTTCCAAATTAAAATTAATATACTCTGCCTAGTTGAGTAGCAGAAGAAGAAGAAGGCCGTGTGTAAGACGTATGCAGTTGTTTTTATCACTAAATTAGGTTTTTCCCGACTTCGTTCCGTGTATGTCAGTTGTTGCGGTAAAAAGTAACCCGAGTCCTTCCTCAATCGTAACAGACGGGTAGACATAATATAGATAGTTACTTTTAAATTTACGATATTACTAGAAAATATTATTATGGAGTATGGTTTTCTGTAAATATATATTTCTTCTTCTTCTATTTTTTATGGAGTAGGGAGCAAACGGGCAATCGAAGCAGGTTTGCTATTACTGCCGCCCATGGACACTCGCAACACCAGAGGCGTCACAAGTGCGTTGTCGACCTTTGGGGTATGGGGAGGGGGTAGAGGGGAGGGGTTGGGGTATGAGTCTTCGGAATCCTCACTCACTCGGTAAAACAAAGCGCAGGCGCTTCTTCACACCGGTTTTCTATAAGGCTGTGGCATCACTCCGGTCGAGCCGGCCCATCCATGCCGAAGCGTGGCTCTCTCATGGTAGAACGGTAGTTTTCTGAGAACAAGTGATACTATATGAATTTTAAGCAAATGTGTAAACAATGTGTAAACACATAATTTATAGGAAAAAATATATTAACTAATGATATTGGCTTATACCTACGTGGTTAGTTATTAAACGTGTTATCTTTCAATTGAAAATAATAATTTTAGTTAAGATGGTACAATTTTTTTACTCTTCGTACTACCAACAAGAAGTTTCAGAATGGCAATAGTACTAGACTAAAACACTACTAGACTAAAAATAAATATTTTACAGCAATAAATAGTTACCAAACAATCATATTTACACGATTGTAACAGCTACTACAGACAAAAGTTTTAAACGTCTTCAAAATGTCTGTATATTATTCTTCACTTAAAAACGATAAGTAAAAGTTTTAAATCTTTGACTCGACTACGTAAAAACTTATGATTGTGGCCTATGTCGCCTTGGTCACTGTTTCTAATCTATTGATACCTTGGTCTTTACAATCGGTTCAGTAACCGAGGTGCTACGGTAGAACATTCAAACATATATAGACTGCCAACTTTTCCCTTTCCTTTTGGTTTCGCCTTAGCCGTGTAAAAAGCTATCTAAAAAACAATAAAATACTATAATAGAGTATTTTACTGTTTATGAGAAAAAACTTATATTATTCAGTTACCTTAGGTGAAANTTGGTTCGCCCCCACACACCCACACATAGGTGAAAAGCGGTCAAAAAATGTTAATCTTACTTTATAAAATTTTAATAATAAAATCATCATCATCATCACCATTGGCTTATCGCGATCCACTGCTGGACATAGGCATCTCCAATTGCACGCCACTTAGTTCGATCCATGGCTAATACAAAAAATTATAAAAAAATATTTAATAATAAAATATTTTTTGTAGTTTATTTCAAAGTTTTCTGTTTTTAAATATGTTCTTTATTACCATGAAATACGCCATGTTATATTTCCAACGGCTTTGTAAACTAAAGTGTCAACTGTCAACTGATCAGCGTATACTTAAATTATTTGTACTTGTATTATTTTCGTAAACAACGTAATTTTACTAAAATAATACCCTGGAAAAAGATTTCGTAAAGGGAGACAACACAGATTTACTAATAATAAAAATTAATACAAATAATTATTAAATTATCATACAAATTATCAACGCATTTGTTTTTGTGTGTGCAAAATGGTGTCCACTGCGTCCAGCGTTTACTTATGGCACTTATCGATTGAATAAAATTTTCGTGTTTTGTTTGTGGTTTAATAGCATTATAGAATCTATTTAAGACACTTTTCAAAAATGGGTGTAATACTTTATTTTACAGTCTTTTATAATTGGGCGGCCTCGTCCTAATCTTATGGATTATAATGTCGTCAGAACAAAAAACGGGACAAATGTAATTTGATAGCTTTTTAATAAGCAAAATTGTTTATTTTTGCTTAATATCTTAACGTCACGCCACGTCAGGCCACGCCTATCTTTATAGATAGCCACACGTCACGCCTGTCTATAAGTCCGGTGTAAAGTCAGATCCTGGAAATTACAGACCAATTTCGGTGCTACCAGTACTCTCCAAGATACTAGAAAAAATTATATATAAAAGTCTAGCCGAGTATCTAAACAAAATTAAATTTATATACAATCGACAATACGGATTTCGACCGCAATCAAACACACTCAGTGTTACTATCGATTTAATAACCAATATCAAAACAAAAATTGACAATAAACAGATGGCACTAGGAGTGTTCATTGATTTAAATAAAGCTTTTGATACCATCAGTCATTCTCTGCTGCTTAAAAAACTGTTGAGTATTGGTATAACCGGAACCGCCTATAGTATCTTTGAGTCTTATTTAAGTGATCGATATCAGGTAGTTAAAGTAGGAGAACATCAAAGCAGTCGCAAACTGTTAACCTGCGGAGTGCCTCAAGGATCCATCCTCGGACCTTTGTTGTTTCTAGTGTACATCAACAACATACATCAAGCAGGACTACAAGGGCATTTAACCTTATATGCGGATGAGACATGTTTGTTCTATTTTGGAAGCAATATTACAGAAATCATTGAACATGCTCAAACTGACCTCAACACTCTCCAAAAATGGTTTCAGCACAACCTCCTTACTGTTAATACTTCTAAAACATCATACATAATATTTAAATCCAAAAATAAAAAACAGCCCGATTATTCTCAACTTAGAATGAACGGAGAGGTATTGCAGTCGCAATCAAATCCAATTAATCTAAGATATTTCTCTTGGTTAGTAAGTCTACTAACCAAGAGAAATGTCTTGGATTAATACTGGATAGCAACTTAACATGGAACGCCCATATAGAATATATCATAAATAAACTATCCTCACTAGTGGGCTCATTACACAAAATAGTCAGGTGTATTCCGAAAAAATTCGGCCCCTTATCTACAATGCCCTTATTAAACCTCATTTATTGTACCTCATAGAGTTATGGGGAAACGCAACTGAAACAAACTTAACACAAATTCAAATTAAACAAAATAAAATAATCAAAATATTACATAATTATGACTTTCGGACACCAACTAAAACTATTTTCAGAGACACTAAACTATTAAACATAAAACAACTTTATGCATATCGTATCTTATTCTATAAAATAAATCATAGACTCATACATTCACAAATTAATTTCACAATGAAAGGTAAAACCAGCAAATATGCTACACGTCGCGCCAGTCACCTCGTATTGCCTAATGTAAGAACCATCTATGGAAAACGCAACATAGCGTTTAGGGGACCACAGATTTACAATAAACTTCCAGCAGATGTAAGAGAAGCGAGTTCTTTGAAAATATTAAAAAATAAATTATTAACTTACATTCATAATAATGAAACTCTCTAAATTTTTTTTATTACATTACTTTCACTTGTACCACAGCCTTAGCACAGAAATGCGGAGAGTTCGCTCTTTATTGTATTAGTATTATTTTAATTATTTTTACTGCAACTGCACCGAGTTGATGTAAAATATGTTATTTTGTTCTATATTGTTCTCATGTGAGTGACGATTGTCTTAATGTGAAATAAAGATCTTTGAACCGAACATTTAAATAACAAAAACATGGAAATTAATCTTTAACGACGTACAAAAAGTTGTCTTTTACAGAATTGGGCGAAGTAATAAGATTGCAACTGCAATGAAAGTGATCTGTTTGTAGCGGTTCAGGCCACGTACACCTACAGGATAATTAGCCTTGCACGTAAATGCTTACGACCAAGCTATCTCGTTGTTGATAACCTGCTTTTCTTAAACTGAAATTTTAGAACAAAATTTGTATTTGAAAATAAAAAGTTACCAATATTCTTGAAATTAAACTCATTTGTACCTTTGTTCCAGTATTTAATGAACTTTACCTGACCGGTTGCATTATAGCATGGGTCACTATGGCAAAACCGATTAGGGCTGTATTTTAATAAAAACCACCAAGTGCCGATAATCGAGAGTATAAATTACAAAGCTACTTACTTATTACTAAATAATAAATATAATATTAATTAAATTAGAATATTAATTAAAAGTGTCAGAAAAAAGGCAATACCAGTAACAGAGGTTAAGTAGACCTTCTTTAGAAATTAGACTGACAAATTACAATGATTTACACGAGAAGTGTTGCCATTTAAAAAAATGTACGTCCTTGCCAAGTATGTAATTAATTTTCTTAAATGCCCTGACCATTAATTAAATGTTCCAAACGCCAGCTGATAAATGGTCTACGTATTTTAAAACAATCTTTTTAACAGGCGCTTTGAGAACATTATAGATTGGATAAAAAATGAACACTCCGAAAAGATATGCTAAATTCTATTAGTAGTTAAATATTAAGATACTCGTCGTAATTTATACCATTGCTAGTATTAAATCTAAATTCTAGGCCGCCATAGTGTGGGTCACCTTGCTACTCTGTCTACATTCGCAGTAAGAATGATGCTCACTCTTGGATTCTGCCTATGCTTTCCATCAGGTAGACTATAGCCATTTTGGAAACTTAAACATAAAAAAATATATCTTTATATAATATAAATCTTCCGTGCGTGTATATGTGACTAAACTCTTCTTAAACGGCTGATTCGATTTTAATGATTTTTTTCTATTTTATTCTATTAATGTCTATTCCGTTGGATTTGAGAATGGTTAAGATTCGCAATTCGATAAAAAAAAGCTAGTTTGCAGAGTGTTTCTCGTAGTAATTTCACAGGTTTGCAGTGTTGTTCTCGTAGTAGTTCACAGGCAAAAGCTAGTTTGCAGTGTTGCTCTCGTAGTAGTTCACAGGTAAAAGCTAGTTTGCACTGTTGTTCTCGTAGTAGTTCACAGGCAAAAGCTAGTTTGCAGTGTTGTTCTCGTAGTAGTTCACAGGCAAAAGCCAGTTTGCAGTGTTGTTCTCGTAGTAGTTAGGTCCCTAAGTCGACATCTTAAATTAACTGCCTCAGTGGCGTAAGTGGTAGCATAAGCGACTGACCATATATTTGTATGATCTGCAAATATTTGTTTCGAAGTTCGGGTGTTTTCTATATATAATATGTATTTATTTACAAAAAAAATGTATATAAATTAATATCAGTCTTTTAGTACCCATAAAACAAGCTTACTAGTACTCTGCTTAGCTTGGGACTGGATGGCGTTGTGTGTTGGATGTTCGAAATTATTTATTTATTTATTAAATAATGATTAAGGGTGATGTTAATCTACTCTGTATTCTGAATCGGTAACTACTATGCTTTTTCTAATGTATTATCTTTAAAAATCTAATTTAATGATTATTATTATTATTTTACGGGAATCGGAGCATAGTCTGATGAAGGTAAGCGAACACAAACGCCTATGGACACCCACAACACCAGAGGCGACCCAAGTGTGTTGCCGGCCTTTTAAAAATTAGGACTAGTAACCAACATTACTAGAAAATTTTCGCTGAGAATTTTCATTTGAAATGTTCAAACTTAACTCGACTTCGGAACATCACAAGCATTACGACAATCTTGTTTATAAATTCGTAAGCAAATAACATAATAACAATACAAAAAGAGACAGCAAAATTAAACAAGTCATACTGTTTTGTTTATTAAAACCAACTCGAGCGGAATGTAGCAATAAATGTCGTTATTTAGGCAACATGCTGAATTACAAATTGCTTAGTAACAGTGCTACTAAACGAAAAATGATAAAATAGAGTATTGATTGGTCTCTTAGATATTTTTAATAAATCTCATAGTAGTCCTATTTTTATTTATGCTTCTAAAAATCATTTGAAAGTTATAGCAAACAGCCACCGTCAATAATAAAATTTATTTTTATATGGTCTGTACCACTTGCGATGATTTAAATAAGCACTTAGCACAATCTGCTTAGCTCCATTAACCAAATTGCAAGTGTTTGGCTTCAATTCTCTTTCTACAATCGCTAAAGCCTTTATTCTATTGTATTATTTTCTAATTAGTCCAGGAATATTAGTTAAATGTAGCTAAAAATATCGGAATGAGATATAGTCTGCTGTAAACTTGTATAAACCTTCATTTTAAAACCCTTATTATATAACTTATCTCAAACTTACCTATCGTAGGGTATCCGCGTATACATATATACCAAAGTCAAAGGTTAAAAAATTGATTTTTTACATATTAGTTGCAAATATTTCGTTTTATATGGGTTTCGTGCTATTTGTATTGTCTGTAAATATTTTAGAGGAACAAATTCTATATAACTTTTGTCAACAACACAGTTTAACAAAAGTTCTAGAAAATTTGATCCTCTAGGATATTTATTAACATACAAATAGCCTAAAATTCATAGAGAAACGAGAAAGTTTGTACATTAAAACTTTTTAAGAAAAACTAATGAAGGAAAAAAGTTTAAAGTAACAGAACTCAAAAGACCCGTTTTTAAACTTTTAGTCTATTTGTCTCTATGTTTGTGCGCTTTAATCTCGGAAGTGGCTATTTCGTTTTGGATACAGTTTTTTTTACGTAATGTGGTAAATTTTACATGACGTTTAATCTTTTTAGTTCAATCGGTTGACAAATGAAAAAGTTGTAACAGTTTAAAGAATCACCGCGAAATTTGACACAGGCAAAAGTTAGTATTTTTTTAATAAAGTTTTTGTTTATCTCTTTACTAAAACTCATTTAAGTTATTACGTTTTCAAACTTAACAAACGCATGAATGGACAGACAAACAGTCTATATTAATATGTAGATTTATACATACACAAAGGCAATATATCGTGTCTTTGTTTGCTAAATTCTAAGGCCATCATAATAAATAACTCGATAACAAAGACAGACCCGATACATTTTATCCCGAAACATTTATTTTCATAGCAAATCAAAGCGTTCATTAATTATGTACGGGCCAAAGAATACGTTTGTCGATAAGTGTGTAAACGTACTTAATGACATTGATAAATTGATTGTATATACTTTATTTTTCATTTTTTTGTGAAGATCTCATAAATAAGAGTCAAGTTACACTTTTAGGAGTCTAAGGGATGAGTTTGATATTACTTTAGAAATGTTTTCGTATAAAATGTAAAGAACAACATCAAATGGCAAACTTTATATTCTTTTAATAATATCTTGTATTATACTAGAAATGTATTGCCCACAGCTCCGCTTACGTTTAAGTCGGTTATCGCAAATAGTTGCTTATGTCGTTCCTCAAGAATCAAAACATCAATCAAATCAATCAACAACCCATAATGTCCCACTGCTGGGCTCGGGTCTTCTTTCAGGAGATGGTTAAGGCCATATGTCCCCACGCTGGCCAAGTGCGGGTTGGACAAGACAACGTTGTAGCTACGTAATCTTACCGTTGGATGTTTTTAAGCCGCCCAAAGGCCTCCAACTAAGCTACACGACTGTTATCCTATGATAACAACCGGGACCGACCGCTTAACATGACATGGTAACATGCCACCAGCGGTCACCCATCCAGGTCTAACCGCGCCGTCGTTGCTTACCCTTGGTGATTGTTTGTAATCACCGAGTGCAACTGGGCTATGAGCGCCTTTGCATCAAAACATCATCATCATCCTATCTCAATCTACTGTTGGCCATAGGCCTCTCCAATTGCACGCCACTTAGTTCGGTCCTCGGCTAAAATAGTTGAAAATAAAACATAAAAAAATCATTAATCTAAACATCTCCTTGCCTAATTTTATGGAAATCGATGTAGCGTTTAAACCGTGAAAGCGTTACATACAGACAGATAGAGCTATTTTCTAATTTATAATAACATTAGTATGTATGTATTATGATTATCTTAAAGTTCTCAAGTCTTTTTCCATGGTCCAATCTATCTCTATACCGAAATTCATCCACATCGTTCACATAGTTATCCAATAAATACATAGTTTAGCGGTTTAGGCATTAAATCGTAAAAGAAATTCAGACAGGCATTAGTAGTAGTAGACATTAGTAGGGATTTAATATTTTCAATAAGCGGAAATCTAGTTATTCAAAATTAACCTAAAATGTTGTTTTAAATTAGGTAAATCCATGACCGGGATATTCTTTGGAAGAATACATGAATATTCCATTAAGAATTTGATGTATATACTATTTGAGCATGCTTAAAACTTCTGAATTTAAATTACGTTTTAAGAATCTGTTTTATAAAATAAACATATGAATTGACTTAAACTAAACATATACTTGTACTAGTTTTTGCACGCGGCTCCTCCCGTGTGTATTTAGGTTTACGCGGCGAAGAATGGCTCTAATCCTTTGTCAGAAATCAAAGTAACTCCTTACATCCATGCCAAATTTAATTGAAATCGGTGCAGCAGCCTAATCGTGAAAACGTAACAAATAGACAAACAGACACAAATACTTTTAAATTATTTAGGGGTCAGGTACTAAAATATTTCAGCCGGTTTTACCTAAATATCAGATTTTGCATGGGGCTACTGGCATCGGACCTCTATTACCCTGAGGCTGAACTGAATTCGAAGATTGAACTAGTTGTTCCTTCTTCTATTCTTCACTTCCCAATAACGATCGCCATAGATGTTCATGACAAACGGGACCGATGGCTTAACGTGCTCTCCAAGGCACGGGCGGGAAACACTGGCATTATCTTTACTCCAGGCTGCTGTTAAGAATTTCTTGTAAGAAAAACCCAACAGCAGTTCAACCTAGAAATCGATCCCGAGACCTCTTGATCGACAGTTGTTTACGCCATCCACTGTAGCAACGATGCAGTCACGTTTTTTTAATTTTATTAACTTCACATGGCCATATTAATGTATGCAATACAAGTCTAAATCCGTACATTATCATAAGCCTCTCCAATTGTACGCCACTTAGTTCGATCCTCTGCTTCTCGCATCCAGCTTCTGCCAGTCATCTTGCACAAATCCTCACTCCACCTGATCTGTGGACATCCCACACTTGCCGCACGAACACACACGTTTGCCAAGACGCAGTCTCCACTCAAGAACCCGTATACCTCAACGGTTGTCGGTTTTAAGGCAAATATGGTCAGCCCACTGCCATCTTAGCTTGCTAGTCTTGTTTGCTATGTCGATAACCCTGGTTCTCTGCTGGATTAAGTCGTTTCTGATACCATCTTTTTGAGAAACGCCGAGCAAAGTCCTCTTCATAGCATGCTGAGCGATTTGGAACTTATGGATCAGCCGTACATTACGGATAAGACGTACTCATTGAAGACTTTTGTCTTTAGGCACTGTAGAATCGATGATAAGAAGACCCGACGTAGCTTCCCAGACGCTGCCTAGTCTAGCTAGATTCCCCTGTTCACCTTGTCCTCAAAATTATTTCTACTTAACTGCAAAGTCTGTGCGAGTGACACGTATTTTTAGGCTACTTTGAGAACAGTGTCATGTACCGCAACCAGTTCTGGCAGTAGATGTTCATTGAACGTAACCTTGGTCTTATCCAAGTCTATCTGTAAGCCATAGCTAGAGCCAATATATTCTTATTAATCTTACTCAAACGAGGATGTTTGGTTTAATTATAACACGGCAAACGAAATAACAGATGCGATAATATTACGAAAGTTATAGTATCATATCAGTATTGTACTGATTTTCTTATTTTACATAACATTTGTTCACAACATGGTCACTACGATTCAAACGCATGTTCTTATATTACACCATCATACAATAAATCATATTTATCCCCTCCGAAGGTCATTAACTACCAATGACAGTAACATATTTATTCAAGCAAATAATCGGGCCCGCCCTTTATCCTCATGCTTGACCTTTATAGACCCAAAATCAGGGGCACATACAGCTTTATAAATATAAGATGAACAATATATTTCGGTATAACTTTTAGGGATACATTCTAATCTATTAATCATAATCGTATATTAGAACAGAAAAGGACATATTACAGAGTACTTTCATTCTGGAAAGGATAATGGTGCCTTGAGATGAAAACAATATGCGTAAGAGAATCATCCATATTTTAAAAATGTATTAAAACATGTATAATTATAAAATATATATACTTTGACAACGCGTATGCCACTAGCTCCTGGTAAAAACTGATGTTCGGGTAAAACTGGTTGTACTAAAAGCAGACCCTAAATAATCTTGGGAACAATAAAGGTTAGGAAGATGACGGTTACCGATATATACCCTACTATTTCATAAATATACTTTTATTTTTCTGTACAAATGTTAACTTTTTATATGAATGGAATAGGGGGCAAGAAGACGTATCACCCTGATGGAAGCTATTACGGCCGCTCATGGACACCCGCAACACCAAAGGCGTCACAAGTGGGGAAGAGGTTGGGGTATGGACCTCCGGTATCTCGGCTCTGACCGCCCAGAATAAGGCGCGCCTCTGGCAGCCTCAGAGGGTATTACAGTTGTCGACCGAGGCGGCGTGCGCCTTGGCCGGAATACCCCCGTGGGATCTGGAGGCGGAAGTGCTCACCGAAGCTTATCGACGGGTGGCTGGATTCCGGGCGGAGATTGGCATGCGCCCTCCGCCCGAAGAGGTACGCGAGTGGCGCGAAGCCGCCCGTCGAGCCAACATGGCTCGTTGGTCTTCGTGGCTGGAGGCTCCACGTGCTGGCTCTGCCACCGTGGTGGCTCTCCAGCCGGTCATCCTCGGCAGCACGGGACCCTTTCTTTCCGACTGACGCAGGTGCTTTCCGAGCACGGTTGCTTCGGGGAATACCTGCAATCGGTCGCACGAAGGGAATTGAGTCCCGCCTGCCACCACTGCAACTGTAGTAAGGACTCGGCCCAGCACACGCTGGCGGTGTGCCCCGCTTGGGTGCCGCAGCGTCGGGCCCTTACTGCAGTCATCGGAGGAGATCCCTCGCTGCGGGCCGTCGTACGCTCCATGGCCGGTGGCGAGAGCAGTTTTACCGCGGTCTGCGAGGAAGTTATCTCCCAGAAGGATGCGGCGAAGAAGACCCGGGATGACGACCTCCACTCGGACCCGATCCGTCGCCGGTGAACCGCGCGGCGGAGGCACGCCTATCAGCGCCTCATGCCGCCCTGAGTGTGGCCGCGGATGGGCGGGACGGGTTTTCCCCTCCATCCGCTTCACAGGCCAGCCGCGAGGAGGCGACGTTACGCGTGTGCCGTACGTCGCCTATATTGAGAGTTTTACCATCAGACGACGGAGCCCGCTTCAGTGCGGGCAGGCACTGGGAGGGGTCCGGATGGCGAAAGAAAGCGGTTCCCGAATCTCTCCCGTCTCAGGCGCAGAGTGGCACACCGTGTGGTTTTAATCGGTTCGATTCCGACACACCGCCCTGCCGCAAACCCCGGTGGAGTGAAAGCCAGAGGGGGTTTCCACACGAAAAAAAAAATGGACCTCCGGTATCGTCACTCACTCGGTGAAACACAGCGCATTCGCTATTTCAAGCCGGTTTTCTGTGAGGCCGTGGTATCTCTCCGGTCGAGCCTGCCCATGCGTGCAGAAGCATACCTCTCCCACAGTACGGTGTAAATACAGTAAAATTATCTATGTATAAAATGTGCATTACTGTGTATGTTATTCATGTGGCGACGGATTAAGAAAATAAATTGTCACCACCCCATTATTCATTCATCTCATGGGTGTCGTAAAAGGCAACTAAGAGGGCAAACTCTAAACTACGTAAGACAATATCACTCCAAGGATAAGAAAAACTTCAAACAAACTCTAGGACTATAAATGTTATGTTCATATCGAGGAGGGCTGATATTAGGCCACCATCTATTTTTCATACTCCTAGATGATACGTGTGACCTACGCCTAATTTTTTTTTAGGCATAACAAACTTTGCCATGTCAGCTGTGTGGCCAGCGGGTTTTTATAAGCCAAAGGCCAGAAATAAATTATTATAGGCTGTTGATGATGTAATTGATAAATATAGTCTCCAAAATTGATGTATAAAATCTTTAACTAAATATTATTCATTCATAATACATACAGTATCAGAAGATGACACCAATTCATAAAAAAAATGTAGTATTTAGCCTCAGGCCAAAAAAAGTTGATATCGAGAAATATTTTATACTATGCCTTTCACTAGACCTTTTTATTTTTAAACATTGTGAGGCTAAAAACCCTTGTTGTTTTTTGTTCACAACATGGCGGTATTGTGTCGCTGTCCCTATTTGCCGCATCAGTGAATACACGATTCACTGTCTTGAAATTAAACTACGTTCGGGAATGTTTGTTTTTAAACGAATCTGGACGAATTCACGCTTAAGGGAATGTTTTTATTTGTTTACGTTTTACTCATTATGAGGTCAGTTGGAGAGTGACAGAGATTGTTTTACAAATGGCCAGTGTCGATCAAAAGGGTGTCTCGATTGAATTCGAATTTTACTTTCATTTAACGCAACGAATAACTTGGTATCGTGTTCAAATTTCTTATTTGAACAAAAAAAAAGATCGAATCAAGTAAATTTCACAATAATTGTTTAATTTCACTTTAGTTTCTTTGATATAATTGAATTAAATCATTTAAAAAAATTTAGTTCAATGCTCGTAGCTTATCGATTGAACAGCTTCATATTTGCTGTAGTATGAGTATTCCAGTAATCAATCGTCATTTTTTCACGTAGTAATAGTTAATTTAATTCCATTACAGAGTTTATTTTTCATATACTATCCTAGTTACTTTAGAATCTGTTCAGGTCGTAATAAGTACGGTGCATTATGTACGTATACTGTAAAGATTAGAATAAGATAGAACGCAAGTTCCAAGCACTTTTCTCCCACCTACAAAAATTTTCCGAACATTTTATAAGTTCTGAAAACTGGCGTACAAGTTTAATGCGGCGGGAATTCTTAACGAAACAGTTCCGTAGGAGCCCATTTATGTGTTATTCTCGTAATAAGTTTTGATTAAAAATTTCGTTTCTATGTCATGCTCATGTTATGAGCACAAAGTTTTGATAACCTGGTCCTATAGAAAGTACTTAGAATTATACACGTAGGTCCAGAACTGGAGGTATTAAAAACCAAAAAATAAAATATTACCGCACACATTTTGATTTGAACACACAACCGACCAAATTGACATTGGCACTTTTGAAACTTGTAACATTCTCAAAGTCAATCTGTCCATCCAACTGTCTATTGATGACCTTGAAGAGATATTTCAGTCTGACTATGATATATTTCTTGTCTTTTGTACTTAATCGTGTTATAGGAATAGTTTTTTTTATTTAATAGCGAGCAAACGAGCTGACGTATTGCCTGATGGTAAGCGATAACCGCCGCTCATAGACACCCGCAACACCAGACGCGTTACAGTGAGGGGGTCGGGGTATGGGCCGCCAGTATCATCAAGCGCTGTTTCTCACCGGTTTTCTGTGAGGCCGTGGTATCACTGCGGTCGAAGGTCGTGCCCATTCGTGCCGAAGCGTGGCTCTTCCACGGTGATGATGCTAGTGTTATGTGTGTTATCTAAAATCATTACAGGATTATGTAAACTATTTTTAAAATCAACAATCCGTTTGTCAATTACTCTGCAACATGATATTTTATGGATTTAAAAAAATATACTGCTTTCTCTCTTTATTTATATAGTAAAGTAGTTTATTGTTTTATTTAAAGTTGCCCAACTTAACCCAAAATGAACTTGAAGCCTTTGTACAAAGTTAAAAACTTTAGAATAAAAATCAAGATTGTTCCTTCTTTAAACCGGGTAGCAATAAAGTATGGTACCCTATACTACTGTTAGTGATCAGACACGCACTTGATTAAATATCAAGTACCTAAATTTGGAAACCAGCCCAGCATCCATTTAAATGGGGAAGTTACTTTATCTGATTAAAACAGTTTCAGGATCTTTCCAACCTTCTTACAAAAAAGTGGTGTGTGTACGCTTCACAAACTCTAAAATCGTACCGTGGACAAGACAATGGAGTGAATATAAGACTCTTTAGCGGTAACTAATAAAAATTATCCCCACGATTTTATTTTAGCCTTATATCATCGTTTTGACAAGGCTAACATCATAGAATTTCTCATTAAGGTCTTAAGATAATGGACATTGAATTTGGAAGCTATTTTCAGATTCATTTCGTGTTAAAATGAATATTCTGAGTTCAGAATTAAGATGTGCGTCATCAGATTGATTTTGATTTTTCAGACTTAATTTACATCCGACTCAGAAGCAATAAATATTGGTTTATTACTTAAAACTATTCACGTATGAATGCAGTCGCCAAGTTTATTCATAAACACTTATAAAAGATGAGAATATTTTATAAAATAATGGTAAGTTTACTATGAGCGGTTATTTTAATTTTAGCGTTTTCATATTTACACCATTTGAAATTAACGACGTAAAAGATAAACCTTAAGAATTCTGATTCTGAATACTCCACAACAATCTGAGGGTTTAAAATATAGTTTATATGTTATGTACATATTATGTTAACACACTTATATAATTGACAATCTAACATAAAGGCCTTTTGAGTTAGACGATCATTTATTTTATGTCTGAATTAATTTAAAATATAAGTATCCAATTGTCCTCTAGTTACATTAGCTTAGAAGAAGAATCTCAACGGCAACAGTACCTGTTATCAAGTGACATAAAACGAGTTCCAAGTTAAGTAATGAATATTACACAATTCTTTTGTTACCACAAGCCTATGGGAGAACTCCAAGCAACTGTATATTTTTCTTTCATTTACTGATAACAAGTGCACGTTGTGGTTATATTTAATTGTATTTTACACTTTGTGAACAAGAATAGGCAAGTCATTGTATTTTTGAGTGAATTCTTATTTTGGTTTTGAAAGTTATTTATATACCTTGTAAAATTGTTCACGTTTCTGGTAACAAAAGCACCATAAAGGATCTTTACGATATAGTTAAACATCTCTATCGTGCTGTTTAAAATTACACAATACGCTATTGTTAGTATGTAAGAAGATCAGCATAAATATATATGTATAGTATAGTCAGAGAATGTATATTATGGTACGAACCATATTGACTCTTGATCGTTTTGAAAATAGATGGACCTGACCGTGGAAGAATTTATTGCTGAATGATTATGAATACAGTAAAGGACAAGTAGGCTCGTCACGTTTCCAGGTGGGCATTGTCGCTGGAACTAACATGTGTTTTTTTATATACTGGCACCTCCAATATGTATTTGGAAAGGAAAGGAAAGGCTGTCGGTGAGAGATCATAGCATGCGATAAGTCTTATTTTAACGCCTTAGGTTAATTGGCACTGAATCTTGAGGTAATATGTGGTGTAATTGTTTATCTAAAAAAAAGATTAAGAGATAAAGAAAAAGATTAAGAGACTTTTTTATTTTATAGTTGAGTTTTTCAAAGAGACTCTACTCTACCCAATGGAAAACATGAGTAGAATTCAAGAGTATTGCGAATACAGACAATCCTAAAACGCTATATGGTGAACCATACTATGGTGGCCTATTCAGATATTTCTGCATCATTAAGCCTCCGGTTTCGCACTCACCAAGGAAAGACGATAGCATGAAATGTTGAATTTTGAAAAAAATGAATGGTATTTTAAGTTTGTTTGAAAAAATTTAATTAAGCTGTGTAATGTTGTGTTGTGTAAAAAGATGTAAATGTTCGTCATAGTAATAAAATTATAACAAAAGTATTCCAAAAATTGAGACAGAGAAAATTTTGGTTTTAAACTTGTCCAAACATGCAGTACTTGTAATCACATTTCATAGTTTTGAAAGAATTATTGCCCAAGTTTCAAATGACAACTGAATGTGAGTTTGAGTACTTTGTTCAGACTTTAATGCATTTCACTTAACAATTTTTGAATTATACTTAGGAGTCTAAAGTCTCGTTGTTTATGGGCATACTTTGAAAACAATGAGGTTTCACTTCTTAACTCTTACGGAGTTATTAGAAATGCATAGTAAAATATCTTAAAAGATTTATCAAGAAAATGGCTATTTGGAACGACGCCTTTAAAACATTATCAATTAATATAAATAGTACTCGTAATGTTTTTACTATCAACATTTACTGTATATCCAAAACAAGTCTCACCTCGCATTATAAGGTTTTATTTACTTACCATACTAAGTCAACTTCGAAGCGAGGCCATGTCGATATATTTACATATGATTTACCCGAAATGTAGACACTTTGTCGATTACAAAGAAATTGGAATAGAGCTATGGCCTTTTCTTTGAACAAATACTAACCTGTTTTATATGATTTGGCGAACGTCAATAGGCGTGCGTATTTGAATGTGTGACCTTTTTTATTTGCTTGTTCCTTTCGACGTTTCGAACTATCATGTTTTATGTAAATTACTCGAACGGAAACACTGAAGGTTTGTTGAAGAATTTATGTTATTTGATGTATCCGTAAATCGGTTTTACTTACATGTTTTGTCTGAGAAGAGAGTATCGATCCTGCTGTAACTTATTGATAGTAGAATAGCAGTTGATGGAAATTTTAAATAATCGAATACAATTATAAATATTGTTTAGAAAACTTATACTCGAAGTACTTAATTCCAAAAAGAAAGTACTAATAAAAACGTTGATCTGAATTACTCTAGTCAAGTAAATGATTTTCTATCTGAATAACAATTTGCAATGAATTTTGTTTTAGCCCAGTGACATCTGAAAATATGTCTCTTTTAAGCTACGTTTATCTTATACATATAACTCCAAACTAAGCATAGCTTGTACTCTGGGTACCATACAACTAATAAAAATACATAATATGTATATTTGTAAATTCACACATATTATACGTAGAAAATACTCAAACTCCGAAACAAATATTTGCAGATTATACAAACATTCGATCCAACTCGAGAATCTATCCAGAGAGCGTACGCTATCAGTGCGCCACCGAAGCAGTCATTTCTGGATAAATATTTTTTTATACTAAAAGTACTCAACTTTAAAATGAATTTACTAACTAAACTAGTGATATAAGTGAAACAAAGCTTACACCAGTAACATAATTCAAATGCATAATAAAGAAAATACTGAAAAAAGTTTTCTCAAAAGTATTTGTCTTAAAAAGTTAAAAGCGCAAATCAATTCAAGGATCAAAAAGTAAACTAAGCTTATTGGTAATTGGAATTTTAAATGCAATATTCTTCTCAATTACTCAGTTTGCCTCGAAAGGTAATTGAAGTGCTGTTGAACTATTCATAACGATCTTAGAAATCGTTACTTTGTAATTGGCTTAATATGAGACCACTCATTTAATGTTACGCGATCATACAACGATTTTGAAGAATGATTTTTTGTTTGTGATGTTTTATTAATTTACTGTAGAGAGGATATATAACTATATGCCAACTTTAACAACCCGTCTGTCTAGCGTGGTGACGTAATAGTTAGTCTATTTCTATGAAGAAGGTCTGACCAGTGGTGGTCTGTTTGGGCTATCGATGAAATAAAATACACTTTTCTCTACCCACCCTATACGCATAGCGCATAATTTTGGTGAAATAATAAGCAGGATAACTAATTAGCATTGAAACTCCTGCCTCAGGGAGGTGCTGGACGCTAGCTTGGCGTCCGGATGCTTCCCTGAGTGCTGGAAGACCGGGAAGCTGGTCCTGTTGAGGAAGCCGGGACGGGCTGCCGATTCGGTCGCGGCATACAGGCCCATCGTGTTGCTGGAAGAGGCGGACAAATTGTTCGAAAGGGTGCTCTCTGCCCACATCGTCCGGCACCTTAGCTAGGTGGGTCCCGACCTGTCAGACGCTCAATTCGAGTTCCGAGAGGGGCGTTCGAAGGGAAGGGTGTCTCTCTGGAGGTCGGGCGTATCGAGGCGTTGGGCTTGCGGGTGGTCCTGGATAAGTCGGAAGCCTTACTGTTCCATGGGACCATGGGTCAACTCTGTCCTCGTACCGGTTCGTGCCCAAATGAAGTATCTGGCCTGATCCTCGACGGTAGGAGGTTCTTCGACGAGCACATCCGACAGCTTGCTCCGAAGCTGGTCGACGCTGCCTCTGCCCTTGGGTGACTTTTGCCTAATTTGGGTGGTGCCAGTGTCGCAACTAGAAACCTCTACACGGAGGTTATCCGGTCGATGGTGCTGTATGGCGCAGCGGTGTGGGTGGCGGCTCTGACTGCTCAGATTAAGGCGTGCCTGTGGCGGCCTCAGAGGGTATTGACGGTCAGAGCTATACGGCTAGCCTTGACCGGAACACTCCCGTGGGATTTGGAGGCGGAAGTGCTCGCCGAAGTTTATCGACGGGTGGCTGAATTCCGGGCGGAGGGCGAAAGTCACTCTAGAAGAGGTACGCGAGTGGCGTGAAGCTACCCGTCGAGCCACGATGGCTCGTTGGTCGTACCGGCTGGAGGCTCCACGCCCTCCACCGTGTGGTTTTAGTCGGTTAAGTTCCGACACACCACTCCACCGCAAACCCTGGTGGGTGAAGGCCCGAGGGAGTTTCCACACGTAAAAAAAGAAGAAAAGCGACTTTGTTTTTTTTACATTGATCAGAGTGTCATCGGCGTAACCGTGGGATAAATAGTTAAACCTTCGAATTCAGTTCACCCTCGGGGTTGCGGAGGTCCGATGCCAATTTCTCCTTGAAAAACTGATTTTTGGATAAAACCGATTGAACTAGTAGCCAACCCCAAATAATCTTGGCAATAATAAAGGTAGGAAGATAATGAAACTCCTAATGAGAATATTTCGCATAATAAAAAATAGGTAGATATTGGATGAGTTGAAACATTGTCTTTCTTTGTAGTCAATGTGTATGTTATATAACCAAAACTTATTCTTTAACATTAAACTAAATGCCAATGGGTAATTTTTTATAAACTAGACTGAATATACTATTCTTTATTGGCAATATTTCGATTTTATTTTTGCGAAATTTGAATTCATATCATATTTATAATATATCGATAAATAAATAAATTTTGACAAAATATTGACAGTCAAGGAGAGGAGCAGGAATCAGCTATCATTCCATACGAGTGCCTCATGTTAGTATCACAGTCTCACAGAGCTTCCACTCCTAAGCAGATAAGTACATGCTCAGTCGAGTGGGTCTTCAAAGATCCTTATGTATTGAATGCATATAAAGTCAGTAACACTAGTGAAGCTTTTTCACAAGGAAATACAAAGGTCCTTTTAACACTTAAAAAGAAACAACTATCAGTTACTGTTTAAGTTTCACAAAGATATTTATTTAACTGGTGAGTTTTCAAGAGATGAAGAGACACGTCAGGTAATCTATGTATCATGACTTAATAAAGTGTTGAGACTATTACAGAATATCACCAGCCTGCTTCGCAATAGTCAATAGTCGCAACAGTAAAAGGGGTTTGTATTCTTTCTTAGGATACTTTTTCAAAACAAAATACTGTTGTAAAGACATTCAATGCTAACCAAAAATTATGAGAATTTTTCTTCGAAGTTGGGATGTAAATTAGAGAACAGACCAGACACTACTAGGTTTTCCATCTAGGAAAAACACGGGGACAATTTGGTTCCGTACTGAAGTACGGAACCAAATTGTCTGATGATTAGTGTAGTCAAGAAATATATTTTAGATAAATAAAAATGAGATACGCCTTCCTGGTTGAAGACCCAACGAGACGACTAAAACTAATACTATTTAAAAAATACACTCATTCATTCTAAAGATATATCTGTTCCAACTAACTTTAGATCAGCCTTCATTTGTATTCATAACAACAAGATTTGAAACCCAAACAAAATGGGAATCTTTAGAGAAGGTTTAAGCAAGCGTTCAAAGGTGAATCGTGTTCAAATTCGTCTCACCTACACACACGACAGCTCTCGCAGACGCGATAGGGTGAGTGTCAAGTTACATCAGCATATTTTTATTTAAAGGCGTAACGGTTGAAAAGTTTCTATAAGAAATCATAATTAATGTTAAATTAATGGTTCACACCTGTACTATACATTGTGAAGTGTAATAAAAATTAAAATCCAGCAAAATAAAAAAAAGGAACCCTTATAGGATCAGTTTATTGTCCGTCGGTTTCTATCAAAACCCTTTTTCTCAGGAACGCGTAGAGTTATCAAGCTGAAATTCATATCAAATACTTAAATCTACTGTCCCTTGGTGATGTGAAAAAATCTAATTTCTAAGCCAACGCAATCAAAAGATACAGGTGTTTATGCTAAAAGAAAATTAACACGCATGGGAATCAAAACCAAACAGGATACTTCCCGTATCTTGAAAGTTGGTACGAAGTAACATCTTATAGCACAGATAAAGGAAAAATTGGGAAAACCATAAATTTTTAAACCACAACATATATACCTACAGGTTTGTACGAAACCCTCGGTAAGCGGGCCCAACTTGCTTTTGGTCGTTTTTTTTTTAAATTTTGTTTTCTGTTAAGTAAAAGGTTTTTCTTCTACGGTTATTATCTTCGTTTCTTTTTATGAGTAAATTGAAATAATGTAAACTCAAATATTTTTGTATTTCTTATTTTCGATAATATTGAAGTTATTTCCATAAATATACCACTAAACGTTATACAAGTTTTCCGAGTATATTCTTTTGTAAAATCTTTTGGTGAGAAAATTCTAGGAGCTCTTTATCGTGACACTAAATCTAACTTACATTTCCAAGTATCTCGGTGTTATCCACTCGTAACTGCTAGGCAAGTTCAAAGGAATTATCCGGTGACAGGCTAAATAATTAGAGTATTCATCAAGTCCATGATTAAGTATGTAGGATAGTAATTACCTACGAAATGTACGTTACATATGTCCCACTCTTATTTTAAGACGGAATTTGTGATACCTTGCCTAAAAATCTTTACATTTTACGAGATAATGGTTGGTTTCGTGTCTTTTATTACTTACTACATTAAAGGTACGTAAAATCTAGGCTTTTAGATTTCTAGGGAAAAGATTTATAGCAAGCCTACGACAAATACAATCAGACAATTTCACGTACTTAGACTCAGAACGGGAACGGAATACATGCATAAAATAAATCTACAAATTGTATTCCTTGGCAGTGCGTAACGCTAAGTCATCTATTAGGATAAAAACTTACGCGACATGTATTCAGATACATTATATACATGTAGATAAACGATTTTTCTTACATCTATATTCTGGAAGTGTGTGACTAGCTTTGCAACGACCCAAGGAGTGAAATGTGCCGCAGTGACGGCGTCAGGAGTGTGATTGCTGACAGATTTGCTGATTCATTTATTTCATTTCCAAAACTGTACAGCAGTATACAAGTTAAAAATATTATTTCAAATACACATAAAGTCGAACATATTTGAATACCATACTAGTTACACCCCGTAGGTAAGTCCGAAGTTAGTCTAAAACAAAAGTGGTTTAACTTATTTTTATATCATCAGCCAGCAGTTCAGGCGTCTACCTGTTGTCGTTATCAATATCGAGCAAAAACGTGCAAAAAATACGTTTAACTAACTGTGACTCACTAAGCACATATACACATTTTCTAACATTTTGATGAAATTTGAAAAGATAATAATTTCAACAGTAGTTCATTTTTAATCGAATTCAGTTTGCCATACCTGACATTATGTTCGCCAGTTTTTACTAACAAGTGCAGATTAATAATTCAACGTTATTATAAGTTTTAAAACTCTATTTTCCTAACAAGCAAACTTTTGCAATTATAAAAAGCATGTACTCATATTTTGATTAAAACGAGCGTATGTAACTACTGCGATAAAGTTGTTGATTTTAACTTTCATTAGTTATTGTTTAGTTTCAAACTGTTGAATGTGTATTATATCTGTATAGCACTGACGAACACGTTTTTTCATTTAACAACTTTTTGCACAGATCGTACAATGGCGGACTTAATGCCAGAGGCATTCTCTACCAGTCTACCGTGGGGTGGTGCGGAAATGAATTCCATGAAAATCGTATTTAATTATCTTCCACGCCAATAATCCCACCATGTACTAAAAACAGTATTTTATCTGCAATGCATCGAATTACTGAAGAACAACATCATCTTCCTAGCCTTTATTAATCCCAAGATTTGGGATCCACTCCTAGTTCAGTTGGTGTTACCTGAATATCAGTATTTACACAGAGCGACTGGCATCGGACCTCCGCAAAAATTAGGGTGAACTGAATTCGAAGGTTTAAGTGGTTGTCGGTATATTTGAGGGAACTGACTTCCCGATAACTATTGCCATAGAAGTTCATGACAACCGGGACCAACAGGCTTAACGTGCTCTCCAAGGCACGGGCGAGAAATACCACCACCTTCCAAACTCCGGGCTGCTATTAATAATTTCTTGTAAAAAAAACCCAACAGCAGTCCGACCCGGAATCGAACTAAATCTGACTATTAATTGAATCTATTGCCAAAAGAGCCAATTATTTCACTCGTTATGGACCAATCCGTTAATATTTTCCTCATTATTACCATCGAAATTACTTATGTAGTTTTCTCTGTAAGGATTCACACATAAATTAAGACCACGGTTCCGATGAAACAATAAATTTCCATTAAATTCTCACAAAACTGTTTACTGTAAACCCAAGTATGTTCACTCAAATAAACATTATATTTCAGTAGACCCTTAGGTTTATATTCATTTAACATTCCTTTCTCCCCGGGTACTTCATTTGACATTCTTTGTTTTATCCTGTACTACTTTATGGAGTAAAAGTTAGAGCTGCTGGAAGCGACCTCTATATATACATAATTTATTTTATGTATGTTACTGTGAGTTTGTCAAAACCGTTAGATTGTAATCTTTATGCCGAGATTGTAAACTATCGAAAGATTGTGAACTGTAACATACTGTTTACAATATAACATGTTATTTTTAGTTAGGTGATAATCTATCAAAGTGAAACCGTTAAATTGTGATATGGCAATCATCGGATCGCATCTCGCGCGCTGATTGGTTGAACAACATATGTCTCACGCTGCCATATATGTTTGTTAATTCGTTTGTTAACAAATGTATAGTATTTTTGTTATTGTAAGCTGATTTCATTTTGAAAATACCTCACTAACGCTGAAATAACCTAATTCTAAGATCATAAAATAGTCTCCTGTAAGACCGACCAATAAGGAACAGTTGACAATTTGAGGCGCGACAGATTTCGATTCAACGGTTTTACTTCTATACATTATGATCTAACGAAAAATGGTACGTTAAATTGTAAGCATTATGTCACAGTTAATAATCTTTTGACAGTTTACAAGCTTATAATCTAACGGTATTAACGATCTTACGGTGGCATACGTATATACAAAGATTGGAACTCAGCGCTATCTAAATCAAGTCTAAAACAGCTAGTGATACAGGTTGTAAAACACTTGTAAATATAATTTAAAATCCTAGTATGAAAAATTAATTGCGTAAACCGAAATGTAGTTTGGAAATCAAAAGGGATTATATATGCATATAAATATTTATATTATTGAAATACAGCGGGTCATTAACATATCATCATTTCGTGACTGTTTTCACTGCAGTATATACTTGTGGTCCTTATAATTATATTGGAATACTTTGTTTCAAAACAAAAAACATGTTTCGTATTAAGAAAGTCTGGTAATAAAACCTCATACCCCAAGACAGAGTCACCAGACAGAAAATCAAGCATCAGTTAGTAAGAATAATGAAGTTGAAGATAGGAACAGCTTAAAAAGCCTAGCGCTCTGGAAGACTGTGAAATGAAAGTCAACATCTGTCTATTTATTTTAATACACACATACGTACATAACGTTACCCTATATCCCAGAGGTCCTGACACGCATACTTTGAATCGTCCACTTTCATCAGCCGCTACATGCATGCTCTTCGGTTCCTCGTGCTTCAGGAATAGATGGAACTGCATATGGAATGACGAATTCACGTTATTTTTCTAGCGGTATATTTTACCTAGTGTTAGAAGCAAAACTATTTTCTTTGCTCAATACATATAAAAGGTTTATTTTTAGAAATAAAATAACTTTTCCTTGCGTATCCGAACATTGTGATGACGCATACAACGCTGTATTGAACAATCTCGTTCAAACATTCACATTTTACGACACAACTGCGGAAATCACTCAACACTTTCTACAATGAGGACCGCTTTTTTACTTCGTATTTACTTAATACGAAGGAATTGCGTGAGTAGAATACAAACAGGAACAACGGCATACTAATATTACAAAGACAAAACTTTATTTTGGCTGTAGTTGGATGTAATAATAATAATAAAGCATAATAGTACATGTATTTATGAAATGTTTACACGAAAACCTGTATGCAGGCATTGGTAAAGTACTTTGGTTCAAAATCTTGTCGAACGACACCTAGGGAAAAACAATGACTGCGTTGATGTGGTGGAAGTGGTCGTCACGCCGGTTTTTACTGCGTTGAATTCAATGGGTTGAAACCCCTCATGGAACAACGTTTGTGTAATCACAATTTTTTTGTGCTTGGGTGTTTTTAGTGTCCATTTTATGTAAATACGTATAGTTGCCCGCGACAAAGCTTCAATTCAATTCTATTCAAAATCATTTATTCTATTAAGACACTAAGTGACATTTATGAACATAAAATTGAAGCTACAGAAAAAAATCATAGATCGACACAAATAAACGCCATACTGTATTGTCAAGGTGAATTAGGGGAAAGCACCCAAATCCACTGTCTACCTGTGTCGATCCATAATCTCCAGTTTCCAATGCGTAAAGCCTTATGAGAACAACACTAGCAAAGAAACTCATGGCCATTCTTTTAAAAGTCAGATAATCAAATACAATAGATTACATGAAAGGTAATGAGTGTGCAAGTAGTCGTCACCTGATTTTCATTTTATTAAAATACTCTAAAAACTAAGGTACTACAAAAAAAGAATTACGCAGTAATACCATTGAAGGTATAAACTTAAACATAGAAATCATTCAAGGTGTACATCTGCTTATAAGTAGTAGTAACTTGTAACTTGATTCTCGCAAAACCACTTCGCCTTGAAAGTATTCTCCAAGCTTGCATCCTTTAAATTTTACTTGCATTCTAAGAAGTTTCCTTTGTATGTCGTCAACTCAACTAGTTTAGAAAAGTGTCGAAGTAGGAAACTACCAACTTTCCATAAATTCTTTAATCCTTCGTGTACTTAAGCAAGTTAAACATTACCGAAGAGTTTCAGAGTTACTGGTTTTCCCTTTTATGATTTCAAGGTAAATTGTTGGATATTTTTTCTTCCTGTAAAACTAACTTTTGATATCTTTCACCACGCATTTTTTACGTAGTACATTCACGGCTATAATATATCATCAACTAGCCGACTCATGCCCACTTCGTTGGGCGTTAACCGTGCGTTTTTCTTCGACTTGATTTAAAAATATTATTATTTTTAACTGAATTTAATGTTCAATCTTAATAAAATATGACCTAAGTCACTCTTGAATAGTGCCGGCTCTCCGCAACCCTGAGGGTGACCTGAATCCGAAGGTTAAACTAGTTGTCAGTATGTTTGTGGGCGCTGAATTCCCACTAACGATTACCATAGATGTTTTTGACAACCGAGACCGACGGCTTATCATGCTCTCCGAGGCACGTGCGGGAAGCACTGCCATCTTTCATACTCCGGGCTGCAATTAAGAATTTCTTGTAAGAAAAACCCTACAGCAGACCCGGGAATCGAGTCCGAAACTTCTTGATCTGCAGCCGCTTACGCTAACCACAAGACCAATGAGGCAGTCTCAATATCGCATCTCTCAAGATCGTAACAATAATGTCCCAAAAAGTTAACGTTGAATTGATAATACAAGAATACTTAAACTTGTTTCATTATTCTCTAAAGTCCCGCTTCACGATATTTTTAGGTATAAACTTTGAAAATTTGCTTAGCTATTTGAAATTGTGTGTATATTCAAAGTTAAAGGCTGATATCAATTTGGCTGGTTGCTATAAACACACATCAGTCGAGAAGCAAAATGTATTACTGGCTAGCTGAATTTGAGTTTATAAATGTTGTGATTATTTCTTGCTTATTAGTTGTTGGTGACATACCGATAGCAGTGCCACCTACCTGGCCCAATCATGTTCCCAAACCATTCAGAAACCCATTGAAATATACACTCAAAATTTCATCCTAATTGGTCTAGCGGCTAAGGAGGAGTTAGGCGAAAAAAACTCACGCACAGACGAATTATAAGTTATACAATTAATAATTTAAGCTACCACAGGAATTAATATATATAAAAACCTTCTTATACAAAATTAAAATAACATCAGACTATTTTTTTGACAAATGGTGACCTGACGACACGATGAGCCGATGACTTTAGGAAAGTAGCTAGTAACAGATGAATATGAATTGACCCAAGACCGAGATGGTTGGCAGTTTAAACCAAACCCTAGTTCAGCAAAAGGCTGAAGAGAAACTGTTTTATTAAAACTTTTTATCAGAACATAAATTATAAGTTAACTTGTCGACTAACTTTTAATAATGTTTTATCAATAAATTTGAAAGTTCTTCAATAAATTATAGATCTTTGTTACACAATGTCAAAATAAACAGTACAGGTTTATGAAGAGTTCGGATAGCTGTGTATAGAGGTATATTATTTGACTAAAACTAAGGTGGACACAATATTACACTAACAAATGCATCCTCCAACCCGTAAAACAGGTACAAGTTTGTTGTACTCTTTTATTGTTTAGTTCGCCACATATTTGGGATTTGGTAGGCATATATTTTTGATAGCCAACCTTAATAAATTTAACAGACTGTGAGAAAATAATGTAGCATGTCACTGATACTGGAAGTATTGTAATAATATTTAACCGAGGATCGTATGGACACATTGTTTGCGGCAGTAAAATGCTATGGATTTTTCCAAGGCATTATAAACCAAAGTCAATGTTTCTTATTGATATAAAAATAATAAAACATAAAATATTAAGAGATAAAGTTATCTTAGTTTGGTTCTTTTTTCAGTATTTATATAGGGTCAGTGCAATATTTGATATTACAAAGAGGCTTCACTGGTTTCTTTTATGTCTGAAGATCTTCCTGAAGCCAGTCCTTTGTTGTTAATGTAACCGTTTGCAGACGCAAGTTTATATCAGAGATTAGATGTAAGCTACTAATCGGACGATAGACTGATACTGGTGGGGCACGTGCATGAAAGCCGTTATTCAAAAGCGATAGAATTTTATTGACAAACTAGATTGAATAGAAAATTTTGAAACCAATAGAGATAGATTATACGACTCCAATAGAGACTCTAACTACTATATTTAAGTTTGAAATTAATTCTATATTAAACTTATTCTTTGTATTTATTTCACATAACCCAATTTATGTATTACTATAACGGTATATGACAATTTTTTTTATTAAAAATAACCGTTTTTCCTAATTTTACACCAGACACTACCCTACACATCCTCTTAATCATGTTTTCTCTCCATCCATTGGTAGCCTGTAAGAGATTGCCTCATTGCAATAAGGCCGCCAATTGTACTTCTCAAATTTTATATTAATCTTAAAATAAATCTGGTGTACAATAAAAAGATCTAATATTATTATTAGAGGCAAAATATTATCAGCTTTTTCATTAAAATAAAACCTCTGGAGAGTTTTATTCGTGATTGTTGTAGAACAGTTAGGTGTCATGTACCGAATGGTGTAACCTACCATGGCGTCCGTCGCCACACACTCGTCAAAAGGCTATTGTTAGGTAAGTCCCAAAACTACTCGTGCGTCCCCGAAATAAACGTGTAAGGTACAGATACAGGTGTATTTTTTATGAAAATATCATATAGAGTTTTTTGATGGTTTTAAAATTTCATATAATTTTATTAGATTATTTTAACTCGTTTTGACTACCTTGCAGTAGTGGCGTAGTGGAGTAAGTGGCTACTGTGTTAATGGTCTTGGGTTCGATTCAAGAGTCAGACCAAATATTTGTATGATCTGCAAATATTTGATTCTTTGTATCACAGGTATTAGGCAAGAAAAATAATGTTTGTATTTATACCAGTTTTCTAATATATGCAATAGAAGCTCTGCTTAGTTTGCAACTTGATGGCGTGTTATGTCAGATAACAAAAAAATAGTTAAGTTTGGTTAGCTGGACTTTCCTCTCGAACGATATGAGATTTAAACTCTAAATTTCCTTTAAACATACAGGAAGTTTATGTACTTATGTACAAAAAATAATGACAATGCTTATCTGACACGTTTACGGGACATTTCCCTTGGAGCGCAGACCCAAGTCAATTATTACAAATACAATGATATTGCCAGTATCGAATAAATGTTACTGTGTGGGTCCATTTTATACCAAAAAGCACACCCTACGCCTTATTATCTTTCCGATCGAATTCAAGGGCTATTATAAAAGGTATTTCCAAACATATTACGTTGATCATTAATGTCATATAACCCTAAACAAACGCGTGTGTTGGTAGTTAATTTTTATCGACCAAATTACTGTATTAGCGATAAAATCGAACAAAAGGCGGAGAAGAATCGAACAATAAAGAGAACAATATGAGAGATATTTTCCATGAATATCCTGACTAATTAGTACATGATTCATACTTTCTTATTAACTTTTATCTTGTTTCGTGAATATGACATCAGTGACTAGAGAAACATTAGTGTGTTGGCATCTTTTAAGTTCCTCCACCATCCAGAATTAGACGAGGGTAGGGTGGATCTACAGTAAACTTAACACCTATTTTCTAAGACTAGCTTCGGTCCATCTGTTCCATATACATTGAGTTGTGGCTCTTTGACGGAATGACTTCTTCTTCTAGAATAATTCTTTCGAAAGGTACTTGTCATAAATTAATTTTTGTTTCTTCCTTTCGTTAATAATAATAAAGTTAATTCGTTATTAAAGATTGTCAAATAAAATAAAATTACTTATATAGCATGCAGAACCAACAATACTTAATGAAGCTATTCGCTGATTTCAAATATTAAAGACAATTATATTTAAAAAGCAAATTTTGTATCTTATATTTTAGTACCTTGACAGTTTTAATTTGGAGAATGTTTGTTAACAAACACAGCAAAATGTCATTGGCAGTGATATTAAATTGAACACGCGGCGCTTCCATTATCTAATGCGGAAGAAATGACGCCCTGTGAGACTAAGGCCTGGTGCGAGCTGTTAAACGTATGGGCGGGGAGAATCATGGTTCTCCCTAATGCTTTCTACTAAATTAGAGAATCGTACTCACATTCACTTAACATATTTAAAAAAGCTTTTATGTGATTTTTGCTGTACATAAACATACCATTATCTGAAGATTTACATGGGTTAGGTATGAAATATTGCTTTCAAACCACCTTACTCTTCAATTCTAAAATGTAATACTCATATGCCATTCAGGGTACCTCCTTGATTTTTTACCCTATGATTCATAGATGAACTACTGGATATAATAATAAATAAATATTTTTTTTCTGACATTTTAACACACAACGCCATCTACTCTTAAACAGAGCTACTTTTTCCCGTGGGAGAGCCACGCTTTGGCACGAATGGGCTGGCTTGACCGGAGTGATACCAGGGTCTCACAGAAAACCGGTGGATACCAGAGGCCCATACCCCAACCCCTCACCCATCCCTTTCCCCATCCCCCAAAGGCAGACAACACACTTGTGACGACTCTGGTATTGCGAGTGTCTATGGGCGGCGGTAATTGCTTACCATCAGGCAATACGTCTGCTCGTTTGTCCCATATTCCATAAAAAAATAATATGGGTACTAGACAACTAATATTTATACATACATATTTATACTTTTTTTTTGTAAATACATACATATTAAACAAGGAAAACACCCAAACTCCGAAACAAATATTTGCAGCCCATACAAACATTTGGTCAGAGTCAGGCATCGAATCCGACACTTCTAGTACAGCAGTCACATACGCTACCACTGCGCCACCG
Organism: Hyphantria cunea; assembly: GCA_003709505.1. Lineage (NCBI taxonomy): Eukaryota > Metazoa > Arthropoda > Insecta > Lepidoptera > Erebidae > Hyphantria > Hyphantria cunea. The sequence continues at coordinate 740,382 of PKRV01002730.1, forward strand.
AGGCAGTCACTAACTACGTTAACATGTGGTATATGAAAGCCAGGCTTTACAGATGACCGGAGTTCTACAGATTCACCGAAAAGCGGAGAGTTCTTTCATTGTTTTCCTTCCAATGAGGTTACAAGAAGATTTTAAAAGGAAGAAAATCTAAAAGAGTAATATTGTGTGTCTGGAGTGCAAATTAATAAGGGCGGCAGTAATCACTTACCAACAGGTGACTAGCACGCTGGTTTATCCAACTCGCTTTAAAAAAAAAACACCCGCGATCAAAATGTATTCTTTGTTACTGGAGACTTTACAAACGTTCATGAAACCGATACAAAGAACACCTAGACTCAAAACAATCATTTCTGAATCCCACAAAGTATTATTCCATTTGGGGTTCGAACCCACAACACTCAGTAGGAAGCGCGACGTAGCGATGTCGGCTTGGAAACCACTGCGCCATTCATGTGTCATCATCAAATGTGTATTATCGTTCAAAAATTCTACGTTCCATGTAAATATATAATCTTACGATTGTAATATATGGAAGTCTCTTTACATTTGCGAGATTACGATGTGTGTTATGTTCCAATAATAAACTGTGTTCAAAGTGTTTCAGATGTAATAAAAACGCTTTCTTAGTATATTTGCAATTTTGCTAAAACATTGTAAATTTACTTCCATTTATTAAAAGTAGTTTTATGAAGCTACTTACTTGAGATGAGTATAATTAAATAGCGTTTACTGCAAAATGTTCGTAGTATAATATTATATTGTGTTTAAAAATTGTAATCAAGCTAATGGCTGATCGAAAGCTACCGTCTTACATCCGAGTACCTCATTAGCGAAGAAAATATATAAGAAGATATAGTAACTATCTCTATTAACATAGCAAAAATGTGGAGATTTTCTTTCGGTTATTTTATACATACATACACAATATATATGTTTATATATATATATATTTACTTTTTTACACAGTTTGTCTGTGGACTCAGTTGAGCCACTATATGCAATATGCCTGTACACAACACTGTACACATCACACCCATACATTAGATACATACATATGCACAGTACCTTGCACTATGCACAGTTACATTTACATGTTTACGTACAATTATGATACATAACACATAACATCCAATATAAAACTTGTTTGTGGGTATATATTTAAAAATATCAATATACTCATTCGTTTATTTACATTTGTGCTATTTAATATATTCCAATGAGTGCTTTTTTAATTTTCTTTTAAGTATGTTTATATTGGTTTCTTGTTTAATATCCACCGGGAAACTGTTTAGGACATATGGTAACCTTTTTTTAGGTTTCTATCACCATAGTAGTTAGCAACACTCGGTACATGAAACCAATATGTTTCTAAGTATACGTCTACAATGCACACCTCCGCATATCTAAGTTCGTCTTATGCTAATTTAATTACAAGAAACGTATATAGATATCTATATTTTGGTAATAAATTATTTAATTTACTTTTTCAGTCACTTATTAAACGCGATAGTTAAGAAGAAGAATTAACACATATAGCCTCTATTAATTGTTATTATGAGGTGACGGATTAAAAATTCGGAGTGTTACCCCCCACCATCCCCCTATTCACACCGTGAAAGAACCGACGAACGAAGGTGAATTATATAGGACAACACCATAGCAGGAACGACATAGCAGGAAGAGAAAGAGAAGGAAAACTCAAAACTTTACTTCGACTGCCTCGGTAGCGCAGCGGTAGCGTATGCGACTGCTGTTCTTGAGGTTTCGGGTTCTATTCCCGGGTTGGATCTCAAATGTTTGTATTATCTATAAATGTTTGTTTCGGAGTTTAAGTGCTTTCTACGAATGATATGTATGCTTTTACAAAAAAAGTATCGCCTTGAGGTCGAAATTCGACCATAATTGTTTTACATATTTAGTTAAAGCTATATAGAATTTCTTTTGTCAAAGACGAACAGTAACACCTCTTTAATGCAAAATTTTATAATGGCTACTTTTGACATTCAGTGTGGCAGTATAGACAAAAAATAATCATGGTTTTAGTTTGACTTTAACATAAATAAATTTGTGTATAAGTGTGTCAAATGCATGGAAGTGTGTGTAATGGTTTATTTGTAGATTTAATGTACTTTATAAGCATTATTATTGTAAAATAAAAGCGTTCTGCACTTTTCCTACACATAAACTATAAGTGTGCCAAGTTTAATACTCCTCCGTCCGCGCAATTTTTGTAAAAAGGAGTTTTTGCTTCACGATACATTTATATCAATTGTCTAGTACCCATAATACAAGGTATGTTTAGTTTGGGACTAATTGGAGTTGTGTATTAGATGTCCGAAATATTTATTTATTAATTTATTAAAACAAACTCCAAACCATCTCGTTTGGCCAGAGTGATATAGAATGCCAAAACCTCTTTTCTGAGAAGAGGTCTATGTTCAGCAGTGGCTTATTAAAAGCTTATGAAGATTTACATAAGTTTAATTGAAACTATTTTATTACATTAATTCACCAATTAGAGTACTATCGCCGATATCGGTTAACTGCTCCTTATGACCATTCACCTGAAATAATTCCCTTTGTGGACTAGCACGAAGTCAGTGGGCAATACAGTATTGTCTAATACACAAATTAATTATTAACTAGATGAAGCAACAAGGCAATCGTTGATTAAAAATTATTTCACAAGAAAAGAAATCTTACTTCTCTTCTTCTCCGAGTGCCTCTTCAATCCTGAAGGTTGGCCGTCAGCTTCCTGCAGTCCTTCTTGTCATTGGCCAGGCGGAATAATTGCTCAATGGAGGTGATACCGATCTACTCCCGGATACTACGTAGTCATGATTTTTCCTTCGTCCAGCGCGTCTCTTCCCTTCCACCTTGCCCATCATTATCAGTTGGAGCAGCATATATCTTTCGTGCCTAAGCACATGGCCGAGATATTCAATTTAGCGCTTTTTGATGTTTTCCATAGTATTTTGGGCATGTGAACGCGCTGGAGCACAGTATCGTTTCTGATCCTTTGTGTCCAACCGATGCGAAGCATGCGACGACTGCAAAAACTAACTTAATATCTACTAATACTAATAATGTGAAACTGTCTGTCTTTCTGTTTCGCGTTCACAGTTCAACCGCTGAACCAATTTTAATGAAATTTAGTATAGTCGATGCTTGATTCTTGAGGGACGTATGCTTTTTAACGCGTTAACTAACGAATGCGTATTCGAAACAGGAAAAAGCTGGTCTTTTATAAAAATACGATTTACAATATTTTATATTTCAAGTAATAAATAGACACTGAGTTTGCAATCTAAAGCTAAATAGTTGTTTGTTTGCTTGAACGTCCAGGGACTATTAATCTAATTTCAAAAATTATTTCAGTGTTAAATAGCCCCCTTATCGAGGAAGGCTATAGGCTATATATCATTACACTAAGACCAATAGAAGTTAAACGCCAATGAAGAATGTTACAAAATCGGCGGAAAATTATTACGCCTCGAGCAATGGGAGTCTTAAATGAGATGGCTTGGGTCAGCTAGTAACTGTATATATTCGGATGTGAAAGCTAGAATGAGAATACTGAATATATTTTGACCCACATACATATTACATTCGGTGTTCAGTTATATGTGTATAGTGATTATATTTACATATTAAAATTAACTAATTATATAAATACATTCTAGAATTAAACTCACCTGTACTTATTCAACTCCACTTGTTAATTTAAATCCTGCATTTTTTACCCCCAGAAATGCATTTTTTTCCATAAATTTGGATAGAACTTAACGAGAATTATATCTCCGATGAGAAGGAGTTTCCAAATGGATTAATACATGCTGAGATTCTAAGGCAACACACGTAAAAACAATACAACGGTATTAAGAACCCTCTCCTTTTATTGAAGACCTTTACCAAGCAATGAAAGCAACAAATTACTCACTTAATTATGTAATATTAAAACTTTTACAATATCGTTCAAATTGGATGAACTCCAGTCTCCAGATTAACTATTAAGCATGACCCGAACAACGTCTACGTGTTTCAATCCGTGTTATGCTAACCACTAACGTTATTACAGTGCCATCGTAATGATCTGTGCACGAACTATGTTAGGCTACGAACTCAACAAAGACTAACTGACAACTTGTATGAATTGTTATACTTAGTATAACAATTATATTTATATTTTATTATATTATTTACTAGCACAGTGGATTAGTGTTGCCATTCAACGTGGTAATGCTGCCAGCCTTTTCGGAAGGCTGCCAGTAGGCGATGATGCGGAGGAATTTTTTGACGCTTTATAAATATTGTCGTTTTGTTTTAGTATTATTTCCAAATATTTTAATTTGATTTCAGTATGGATCTTGTAATGATTTAATTTTATTAAATTCTGTATAAATAAATATTATATGTTTTATTTTTACTATACACTATCTGAGCCCCGCGGTGTTACACGCGGTTCAACAACAAGCGGTTAACCGTGCGACGTAAAGTAAAAAAGAAAAACTATGTAAAAAGTATCCTACGCCCCTCCCTTGGTTCTAAGCTACCTCCTTACAAGTTTTCAGCTAAATCGGTTCAGCCATTCTTGAATTATAAACAGTGTAACTAGCACGACCCTCTTTTAAATGTAGACGTGGTGATGGAATAGCAATACTCAATCTCATCACCAACATTAATCCCGTAGGTGACAAAATGGGGGCAAATACACAGGAGAAATGTTAGGAGAGGAAAGACTGGATATAAAAAACATATGCCGAATTGTCTAGCCAGTGTGGTATATCAGGGTAAAAATTCTTGTCCAAGGCGAGGTCTACGTCGGGCAGTAGACTGTCAAAAGCAGTCGATGATGTGACATTCTTTTAGAATCAATTATATTTCGGTCAATTTATATTGTATTAGTTTTGAATGAGTGACGAGCTACCTCCTGACAAGCTGCTACAGGTAGCTATAGACGCCTGCAACTCAAGTGATACGTGTGCTGCCACTATATAATTATGGTCTTACGGCAATCTCGCCTGAAAACCGAGCCTGTGCTATTGTTTCCGTCTAGTCATTCTTTATGTACCAAATCATAGATATCCCACAGTATCCTACTATATAAGTCATGGAGAATTTTTGCTCGGTTACGAGAAGAATGTCGGGAGCTTGTGTTTATAAATACATTTTATATTTACCTAAATGCAGACCAATAAATAAAATCCTTGTCTACTAAGCACTTTTCTGTAATAATATCAATGTATTTTTTTCTAAATACAGCTATAATTAAAATCAGCTGACGCAACTCAGAAACGTTAACCTTTACATTTCCTAAATCAGTCGCTTCATTGGTGGAGGTGTATTAGTATTAATTATGCTAAAGAACATTAAAATCAAACACATAGCACAATTAATAAGTATTTTAAGAGTATATTTATAAATGAAATGAATAAATAACACAATTAAACACGAAACGTTATTTCACTCATTTACGAAAATAACTCATACGTTAAAAAAGTTGCGTTATTTAAATTTTCGTTCTGCTAATTACAGTAAAATACACAATAAAAAGGTTATTTTATTTTTCATATGCACAGCCTTAATTAATTTAAATAGCCCCCTTTACGTAAGCCACATTCAGAACATTTCTACAGCAACTACTAGTTTAAATATTTACTCTAATTAAATTTATATTTATGAGGGCAACAATGTCAAATAAAAATATTATTAGAAGAAAGCGGATGTTATCTCATTTAAAATTGTTCCACAGCAAACAGTGCCTGCTGTGTGATCCCAATTTTTTCGCTTTTACATTTCAGAGTGTTCGTGACTTTGTTTGAAATGTAAAAAGTAATCAACATAAAATAAAACTCGTAGGAAAGAAAATGTGGCAACATCATACATTTGAAAATAAAATTCTTTATTCGAAATACTGAATAAAATATAACCTTTGGAATGATTTTTAATGGTTTTTTTGTGATTACGTCATTATTGGCCAGATGCTAAAAATAATTCATTTCCATGTTTTTACTTCCAATTCTCAATAAGTGAAAAATTTGGCAGTAAAGCTTGAATAATAAAATTTCACGTAAAAATAGATAAATTTTGATAACTATGAGGTGAAATGGTACTTTCAGCTAATAGTTTAGTAACAGCAAATTTTTAAAGGCTCTAATACCCCAGTTGGACTCGGTGATTTGAAACAATCACCGAGGGTAAGCAATGACAGCGCGGTCAGTACCTGGATGGGTGACCGCTGGTGGCATGCTATAACGAACATCTCCGTGATTTGGAGGTCACGTTCAACAGCTTAAAAACATCCATTGGCAAGATTACGTAGCCACAACGTATTCTTGTCAGTCCCTAACCCGCACTTGGCTAGCGTGGGGCCGTATGGCCTTAAGCTTCTCCTGAGAGGAGACCCGAGCCCAGCAGTGAGACATTATGGGTTGTTGATGAAAATTTAAAAAAATAATAAGTAACTCTGTTTTCGCAGAGATATTTGTTGTTGCGATTGAGTAACAGTTTTGTGTCATGTATTTGAAGGCCGCGTGAAAGTAATAAGACAATTTTTTTATCCTGCATCGTCCATCTACAGTGTGTACCCAACTCAAGCGAACGCATTAAGAGAATGGCACCATTTGTGGGGAATTTCATTAGTCATTCCCTGTGGTGGGGGTATTCCATCATAGATTCCATTCGCGTCTTACGTACCGCGGATACTTCACAGACAAATATGTCGACAATGGGGTTGAATTTTCAATTGGATCTTCATTAATTATTTACTGAGCGAGTTCTCAGAATTGTTTGGGTAAATAACATAAATTGAACGCGTAAATATATTGTTATCAAGACTTGTTTGCTCTAAAGTCCCATTAGCAAAGTTACTATGAAATTTACCCTAGTTAACGTCATGTCTCAAGTTTACTTGTTAATAACAACATGTATCAATCTCTTCAATCACATCTTATTTTTCTACAGAAAACTTATGACAGCAGTGTTTTTTTTTACAATGAAGGGCTATGACAATTTCGTCTGTGTAACTAAAGAGCTGTCAAATTATCTAACCGTTCTTAAATTTAAAATGTAGCTTATTAAATATACTAAGTTTAAACCATGGGAGAGCCACGCTTCGGCATGCATGGGCCGGCTCGACCGAAGGGATATCACGGCCTCGCAGAAAACCGGTGTGAAATAGCGCCTGCGCTGTGTTTCACCGAGTAAGTGAGGATACCGGAGGCCCATAATCCAACCCTTCCCCTCATTCCCCTTCCCATCCCCCAAGGTTGGCAACGCACTTGTGACGCTTCTGGTGTTGCAGGTATCCATGGGCGGCGGTAATCGCTTACCATCAGGCAAAACGTCTGCTCGTTTGCCTAACCTATTCCACAAAAAAAAAATTAAGTCAACAAAACATGGCGTTCGGTGCGCTTCTACATATCCCTTTGATAATAAAACACACTTACTAGATAAAAAGTTGAAATTTGTGTAGTATATTTTTATTCGCCTTATTAAATGCAGTTTTTATTACTGACGCCAGTAACAAACGACTGACAAATTCGGTGAAATAATTAGGTTAAATAAAAATAAAATGATTTTTCAATTTCAATTTTTATATTTAGTTTTGATCATTCGGAAATGCTTAACCATCAAAATAATTATTTATTTAATAAAATTGCTTCGCTCGAAATACCTATTTTCCATTTAATTTAATTAGTTTCTTGAGGTATATACAAATATTTCTGATTTGCCTTCGGTTGTTCTTCGATATTGAAATCCGATTCAGAGATCCCATAATCCTTATCCTCAGTCTTTACCATATCGAAACAATTGTAGCGAAATTCAAACACAGAAAGGTGCGAATACACACAATATTCTTTTTTGTGAAACAACATTCTACTGAGAAAACTATGAATTTAAAGGAAGCTAAGAAGCAAGAAATGAAAACTATAACGCCTAGGCCCCTCGCATAAGTGAATTGATCTGCAGAGACCAATTTTGCCTAATACCTTGGGTCACAAACCGAGACTTTTTGTGATGCATATCCTGCCCTACTTATGACCAATTTGGTTATAAATACAACGCGTCAGCTCAGATAATAGTAATAAAATGTTGGGACGTATCTGAGTTCATATGTAGTGGAAATCCCGGGAGAAGGTCAAACTTTGATCGGAACGACAGCCAATGAAACATTTGGACGTGCGGATATTCCAAGACCCGAATTCGTGGCAATATAAAAACAAATTTTTCGAGAAGCTGACTGATTTAACGATCAACTTGAATTCATGAAGAATCTTTCCCAAGCGAAGGAAGTTTTTTTATAAAACGGATTACGCTGGGGATATAGGACATAAGCCCGGGGCGTTAGCTGGCACCCAGGCGCGAATACTAATGTACTTTTTTCGACGTAAACTATTTATCACATGTAAAAATCTTCGTAACCTTTAAATAAATGATAAAAGAGTAAATAGGGGTGAGTATTAAATTTAACAATTACAAACACCTGTTACGTTTACAACAAAGAATATTAATGAAATAATATTACATCGTGTGCCTTATCAACAATACACTTCATCAGTAGTTTCACTGATAATAAAGAAAAAAATAACATTCTAGAGGTAAAAAGTACATAATGAATAATTAAATTATTTATCTTTGACGTTTCAAAACCTCTATAGACCATCAATCACCTTACTGAAGCTGACGAAAAGGTACCAAATTGACTTTTCGAAACTCGACCGGCCCTGAAAGAAAGGGTGAGCTCTATGTGAAAAAAAATATAAATAAAAATTTGCATTTAATTGTAAATTAATTAAGCAGAGAAAATATACACTAAAACATTGCAGTCGTAAGTCTAATTCTATAAAAACCCATCAGATAAAATTATGTTGACGCAGGTTATTGAATGTAGTAGGGTAATATTACTACCTAGTCCCAAAATATCTATAAGGATGGTTACGCACTGTTGAGTAGAGTTAAAAACTTACCCGAAGCTGCGAGTGAGTCTTAAGGGGCCTTTGAGAGGTATCCGGTGACGAACAAGGACCTGACTTCGTACTTTGTATAAGCTGAGAGATTGTTTGAGTTTGTCATTTTGACAACAAATCTTTGCACCATTCATTACCGTACCGCCGTATCTAGTAAAGATACGGTGGTAACACTCGAATTATGTAGATTCTTCAGTCTTTACGTTTTAACTTTTGGAACCTAGTATTTTTAGGGTTCCGTAACGCAAAACGGAACCCTTACAGGATTACTTTGTTGACTTCTGTCAATCAAGATCATTGTTTTTCATCTATTTTCAGCCATAGACTATTAAGAGTGGTTAATGATTACTGATGGCGGACAATTTTCTTTGACATTTCATTGACATTTGGTTTTTGACGTTTACAAGTTAAATATGATGGTCAAGTAAAACGAAAACTTAAAACGTAAACGATAACACTCATGTGTTTAGTAATCGTTAATAGTAGATGCTTGTTCCAAGTGTATCAGGCCACGCATATAATAGGGTTCCGTAGTCACTCAGAATGACACGTGGATTTAGAAGGCAGTGTTGGTATATATTATTATGAATTATGTGTACATAGTATTTCGTGAACGTGAACTACGGAACCCTAAAAAGGACGGCAACAAAAGGTTGCCTTCTTCAAGAATCACTAATTTAGAATCAGTCTAAAATCAAGCCAAAGTTTTCACAGTTACGAAAAGATATTTTATTCAAATAACTTTTGTTTCAATGAAAACTAAAAGACCGAAAAATATGTCTCTAAATTAGAATTTCTGGGAATTATTTAGTTGCCGTTAGCTACTGTTCGCGGCTAAAGTAAGGAGTATTGTCAAATATACGGATTGAAATTCATATCATTTTTATAAGATTTTTCTATTTACTAAAATGAAAAAGGTCTTGATATAAAATGTTGAATAAGAAGTTCGGTGACCAAATTTTTGCTATCCTGATTGATATTAAGGTCACATCTTAATCAGAATGAGGGTACTACTATTCTGGAAATAAATGAAATAAAATGGGCCACATATTGTTTCTTTTTAATAAATATTCTGTAAATGTTGTCTGTTTTTTTGATAGAAATAGAGAAATGATTCTCTGTTTCTATCAAAAAACCATCTCTAGAAATGAAATCATCACTTCTTGCTTGCTTCTGCTTTATTTTTTGTAACAGTTGAATAGCATTGCAACTATGTGACTTTGTATATCAATTTCCTACAAATATACACTCACTAAAATTACGTAGCCACAACGTTGTCTTGCCAGTCCCCAACCCGCACTTGGCTAGCGTGGGGACGTATGGCCTTAACCCTCTCCTGAGAGGAGACCCGAGCCCAGCAGTGGGACGTTATGGGTTGTTGATTGATTGATTGATACACTTACTGTGTATAACCATATTTGTTTTGATCTCAACTCTTTTAGTATTCAATATTATGTATTATTTAAACGTACACTAGGTCTGTAATGATTACTATTGACAGCCAAGCCAAGGCAAATTTTCTAAATTCCTGTGTAAGATTTCTTGATTAATAACTTAAAAGAGAATATATTTTATAAACAAATCATTATAGATAAATTTAAAATGACATTACCCGTACTACAGGGACTGTAAAGCTTCTTGTTCATACAAAGTGGTTAAAACATACATCAGGAAAATAATGTGGTATCATTGAGGAAATCCTCCGTAGTGAAGCGTACTACCGAAAGCAATAAAAACTCATATAATGTATACAAAGCTTTACGGTTGGGTCTGGGCGCTGCAATTTTTTCGTCCGCCAACTTTTTCTCTTGTAATACATAGAATATTTATGGTATTGAACACATGTTGTGCAAACAATGGAAGCGCCTATTCGTACGTGATGTTGTATTATTTAGTTTGATTGAAATGGACGAATAACGAAACGCTTAAGATATGTCTTGTAGGAAAACCTTTTTATTCGATACAAAGAAGAAGCTATAGTCCTTCGCAGTATTTGTCTCAAATTAAATGTATACAACTAGCTACCCGCCGGCTCACCAAAATTAATTGGATAAAAATATAACAAAAAACTTCTTCCAGCGAGTGCTTTAAGTGAAAACGAACCGCGTACTGCGTACATATTAAAACCAAAGAAATAGACAAAGAAAGCGATGAAAACATAAGCAATATGCCCGAGGAAATCACATTTGAGGGGGTGAGCCTTGATTGGATCCTTGAATACTTTCTCCTTGACTTAGTCTTGTTGCTTACTTTAACAAGAAAATTTCCGGCGTAGTTGACTGGTCTCCGTTGAGGCTGGCTGCCATGGCCGAAATCGACTATGAGAACATCATTTATAATTAAAATGATTACGGAGTATCAAGTGAGCATTCTGCTGTGCAAAAATACAGTTTATGCCCCATTAACACAACACTACTCTCATAAATTAAACCGACTTCTGTCACCCAATCTTTATCAACTACACCATAGTCACTAACTAATCGCAAGGTATTATATTATTACATTTTGCTAAGCCTTTTGCTCCTTATATTTGTCTCACATATTTATAGTATACAATAAGAAAAGAAATGCTGTTAACCCCAATCCAGGTTAAGTTTGAAGTAAAATTTATAACAACAGAATGTCAATAAAATACTTTATGACAAACTAACCGACCCGTGCCTACTTCGTTGGGCGTAAACCACCCGTTTTTATTGGACTTGATTTACAAGTACTATTATTTTGCTATTTTTTTTTTGTTTAGTCATAATAAAATATGGCCTATACTATGACTCCTGCCTATGGCCAGTATCGCTTTCTGTTGACGAAGGAATTTTCAGGATCGGATCAGTACTTCTGAAGATAACCCCTTACAACCATACCAACAAAGTAAGAAACTTTACCTCTTTATAATATGAGTATAGGTAACAAACTGAGTACAAATTGTTTACATTGTCATAGTATGTTGATATAATATTTATAACAGCATATCTTAAAATATCTAAAAAGCTTTACGCCACATTCATACAATAACATCAATAAGGGGCATAATTAGTCCCGGAAAAGTATTAAAATTTGGGGAACATCGCTGCCACAAATTCACGGACAAAAGCTTCTTTGACGGTAAGCCGCTTAACAACAGATGTATTAAATTTATGTTTTGCTTTAAAATGTTAAGCTTGGCTTCAGAAAAGTTTCCTTATAATATACTGGCTTAAAATAGGTTGGAAATTTTTAAATAGATACAGAATAAATAAAACATGATGGTATATATAATATATATAAAAATATGGTTTTGTTTTATAAAAAAAATGCAATATCGATAAATATTTTCATATTATAAACATACAGGGTACGGAGTTTTGACTAAGTCTGACCGGGTCTATAAGGGATTTATGGCTTAAGTTTTAGAAACTGTATAACTAACATTATGGAAGCAATAAACAATTGAGTATTGAAATGTAAATGAGATTATTTTCTTTAAAATAAATATTAATTTATTTGATATTTGGGACATCTTACACACAACGCCATCTAGTTTCAAGCTAAGCAAAGCTTATATTATGGATACTAGATAACTGACAAAAATATATATTTACTTTTTTTGTAAAAACATACGTATTTTACATCCAAAACCCCCAAACTCCGAAAAAAATATTTGGAGGTCACATAAACATTTGGTACGAGCCGGGAATGAAACCCACGACCTCAAGTACAGCAGTCGCATACGCTACCAATGCGCCACAAAGGCAGTCAAATTAAAACAATAAACAAGTGATTATTGGTAGATCCACACAATCGTTACCATTTTAGCTTCGGCAATCTACAATCCAAAGAAATTGTTGCAATGTAATGTTTAAGGGATACGCCGTATCTCTTCTTCACTTGATTCTATGTTGATCTTTTGCACTACAGTAGTATTTAACCTATTAATTTTAAATGAGGTTTTAATCAGAAACAAAACAAAAACAAAAATGGCATTTCAAATTAGTTGGTTGGTATTTTTAGTTTTATTTTATACTTGCTGACCCGACGAACTTGCGAACTTTGTACCGCCATTTTTTCGTAATTATTTTTGAATTGCCGAAAAGCTTGTTCTTATTATACATGCCCACTTCAGCTTCCCACGGGTATTACAGTCATGGACTAAAAAAAGCACTACCAGCATTACTACCTTTCTTAAGTTCAATTCTTGTCCTGACAAAAGCAAACACCTAAAAAGAGAAATTCCAATTTGGTGCAATCGATCGGAAGTTATGCGTGGACATACATTTCCGTGATTTATTTGAATTCATATAGATATCGTGAGAGGGCCACGCTTCGGTATAAATGAGCTTGACCGGCGTGATACCACGACCTCACAGAAAACTAGCACAACAGCGAAACAGCGCTTTGTGAAATAGCCCTTGGGCTGTGTTTCACCGAGTAAGTGAGGTCACCAAAGGCCTATAACCCCAACCGGGGAGGGTTGGGGTTATAGGCCTTTGGTGACTTCTCCAATCCCCGAAAGCCGGCAACGCACTTGTGAGGTCTCTGGTGTTACAGGTGTCCACGGGGGGCGGTAATCACTTACGATCAGACGGCTCGTCTGCTCGTATGTATTCCATAAAAATATGCAATTTCCTTATAGTGCTTATTCCACTAAAACGATTATTGGATCAATTAAAGATTGTTATAAACGAAATTTGAAATAAACAAATTATATATTTTTCCTTAATGACTTCGAAATAATTATAAGAATTGACTACAGAAAAAAATATTTTTACAAACCTGGAGGTACTTAAACTAAAAATAAAGTTACTATTTAGATAAAAGAAACATTCCTTACCTAGGAGTAACCGCCCAACAATCACAGTAAGAAATATTTTGTTTCTGTTATTTTTTTTTTCACTGTCTTTCCTCCAAACAGATTTAGGTAAATGAAGGACATTTTTTTCGATAAAAGTTGCTCAAAACAACAATCTGAATACATATTTTTATTATGGCCACACTTCGGAAACAATTTCTTTGAAAATGTATCGAGGGAAAAGGCTTTAGGAGTTGCGAATAACCATTGAATGTGAATCCCGAAAGAGTATGTATAATAGTAACCTGTGGGCTGTCATACTTCATATGTGATGGATCGTACTCATAAGAGTGTGAGTGCGATTGTGAGCGAAGATGCAAATCCATCAGCTTTTATACGCAAAAATATTAAGCTTTATAGACTGTTGTTGTACTGTTCCTGTAATCCACTACAAATATTTTGTACAGCAGGTAAACAGTTATTGGTTAAACGTTTTAGGATAATCGCGTGATGTCTTTAGTGTCAATTATTTATTTGATTACGAAAATATATTTTTATTAATTATGCAGCGAGGTCCGATATTTTGAAAAGCTTATATAATAACGACACTGTACTGAGCTAAATTAAAATTAACCTCTATTTTACAAATTTATCTCATATTGTATTAATCAACCATTATCTGTATTGACTTCTTTTTAAACATCCGTACCGATATTGTAAAAAAGTAGCTCTGTCTTTCTATCTATTAAACTTTCACGTCTAAACTGCTGCACCTATTACAATGAAATTTGGATTGGAGATACTTTGATTCCAGGCTAGGCAACTCTTTACCGCGATAACTGCTATATGCGTGGGCGAAGCCGCGTGCAAAAGATAGCGAGTCAAAAACATCTGTTTACTAATACGAGAAGAGTACTTAGCTGATGTTGTTTTTTACAAAGACAACGATAAACTTTCTCGAACGCATGTTTTTGTACGCAAATACAAGACATGATTATGAAAGTTTTTGGAATTTTGTATCTAAACTAAACACTACATTTAAAAGGTTCCAATTTGGAACTAATACGGTACGTTTGCGAAAGTACGGCGAATTCAATTCCCAAATGGGACATAAATTTATTCATAAAAAAAATTGTTATCCTGAAACGATTTCCTCTAAGTATCTTTAGTGTCCATATTTTTAAAGTCCCCTAAGACATAGGAACCATTTGTTCCAGCCGAACGCCATTCTACTCATTTTAGGCATTACACTAGCCTTTAACTAGACTGATGCTAAACTAAACTAAATACGTACATAATTAGCTTTTAAAAATTGTTTCATCTTCTCTCGTCCTCTATAGAACAACACATGCTGGCCTTGGAATGATTGTTCTTTTTGTGAATGATTTTGAGATCGGAAGTGAAAAATTCGGCACGTCCTTACTGTACCAAACAATTAAAAACTGGAATCCTCTACAGGAGCACCAGATATTTGTTTTGTGGAACTTCTTTCCACGATGATCCCGGGTTTTTTTAACGGCGCGTTAAAAATCATCTCCTGCACCCGCACCTGCTTCGTTGTCTGCATTTGCAATGAGGACTAATTCATTATCGACAGCTTAGCATTCAGGATCATTATTCAAGATCATTATTCAATATGCGTTTTCAAAAATATGATTGAAAGTAATAACAGACGACACAGATGTGAATAAACGTTGTTGTATTAGATTTGACATATGCCAGCGGATACTTGAAGTATCCGACAGCTATCCATTACCTAAATTCTGTGCTAGCGACCACAATTCAGTGACCTATGATACAAGATACTGTCATAGATAACAGTACATTGTTGTGTAGCACAATGCCTACAAGTATCAAATGTTCAATGTATTTTGGTCTTGACCACTAGCCACAATCAATATACAGTACGGACCCATCATATGGTTTATGAAGTAAATCATGCAACATAGTTTCGAAAAGAAGCTGAGAAAATTGGGTAAATCAGTAACATTGCCTTTGGAGAAATTGGAAAATACGTACTTTTGTAAATGGGATTTCTAGAGCGGTATGAAATTTTTGCGTTTAAGAAATATTTTACTAATTAAATATCAATATTCTTTTTAAGCGCAAACTCTGAAATATTCATTTGTTACAGATAGAATAACAGTCGGGTTTTCATTACTGTGTGTTGTGACCTTGTTGAGAAATGTGGTTAGCACCACGACTTTTCTTTATGGGGCAAACGAAGCAAACGCATTGCCTGATTGTAAGCGATTATCATCGCTCATAGACACCCGCAACACCAGAGTCGTCGCAAGTGCGCTGCCGGCCTTTTAAGAAGGAGTACGCTCTTTCTTGAAGGTTTGAAGATCGTATTGGTCCAGGAATACCGTAGACAGCAGTTATTCATTCTATTTATTTATTTTTGTTCAAACATAGAATTTTGTTTTGTAAAGTACATATAAAAAATATCAATCTTAGACATAATATCACTAAAGAAGCTTGCTTTAAATAGAAGAGGCAGTACACGTATATCCTGCATATCCTTACTAAAATGCAGAAAAGCTATTGTACTTGCACAGTCGTCGTACGTGCACGAATTATTGGTGGTCAAAAAGCTCGTTAACAAAAAAATCATCCACATACATAGTACGCAATTTCGAGAACACCGAAAATACTACAATAAAGTGCATGCAATATAAACACTCATGTTTTTTAGCTCCGTATTAGAGATCCCTCCATTAGGTCCGCTGCGGACCAGACGGGTCCCGGAGTTTTTTGCTCTTGAATGCCTATCTCTATAAATCTTTGTAAGTGCCTCGTTAGTTCCTCTGGTCAATTCACGTCCAGTTTCTACGTTGAGATTTTTTATTCATCCAATTTACGTGGGTATATGTAACTATTAGCGAGAAATATTCCTTTCTGGTTTCTATTTGCATGTTGAAGTTATATTTTTTGTCCGTTATTTCCATGAGTACTGTTTCAATCAGATTACGTTTAATTAATTGAAACAGTCGAATTTGTCCACATCACGCGACTGCAACTATGTAGACGTGATTAATTGTAGTAGGTAATCTATTTTACTGAACCTTAATATGACCAGTATTTTTATCTTTGGTCTCTAAAGCTTCAATATATATCCTATGCCTAATTGAATACCTATACATACATAATAATATGTATATATATTTTACATTGATATCAAATCACTAGTTTCTTCTAGTCACTTACATTTTATATCCCAGTGGAGGTAGACAAGCGGTATTTGTAATTATTTATTAACAATTTCGTGCACTTATGAACTTTTGCGGGTTTAGGTATCTAGGAATTCCTAGGGAGGAATTCTCTCCCAGTCAACCTTTGGAAGCTGTAGAGATCTACTAATGTGGGCTTATCGAGGTTTTCGTTGTCCAGAACGAATAACAATTAACGTAAACTAAGAATTACTACATGTAAACATATGTTACCGTGGGAGAGCCACGCTTCAGCATGAATGTGCCGACTTAGCCGGAGTGATACCACGGCCTCACAGAAAACCGGTGTGAAACAGCTTGCGCTGTGTTTTTGTTGCTGTGCGCGTGAATGAGGATACCGGAGGCCCATATCCCAACACCTCGTCCCACCCCCGTCTCCATCCCACAAAGGCCGGCAACGGCCTCTGGTGTCTCGTTTGCCCTCTATTTTTATTAAAAAAAAACAAACATAAAAACATACGTATATAAATAAATATAAATATTAGGAATAATAGCATCTCCGTATGTTAACGGGTGATGGACACGAAGTCTCTCAGCTTCTAAAAAGGTATCCACATACGTTAGGGTATACCTGACAGGTTTGCCTGACAGGTTACACCGTTATCTTAGCTAGAGTTCAGCAGAGGACATACAGGTAGCATCTATACAAATTCTCAGTTGAAGCCATGGCTCCGGAAGCGGCAACGGTAGAGCTTGATACTGTTGCTGATAAATGGGTTTACAACAACACAATAACAACAGAAACTATATAATGGACTAAGTTGAGTAAATTAACTAATTTCGGTTGTATGAAACCAAATATAGTTTAGACCTACGTTTTCAGACTACGGAACGTCGTATGACAGGTGCAAACTTAATTTTGGTGATTTTTAGTTTAGCTAGTATATGAACATAAGAATTACCACCGTTGTGTAATATAGAGCTGCACGTTATCCCCTTTTGCAATCGCCGCGCAACTGAAGCCTGTGCTGTCGACCGCCGCACAAGCTCAGTTTTAGCTGTACAGTTAAACTACTCAGGTATACCCACGGGAAAATATCAAAGTTTATTTAGTTCGGTTGCCTGAACAGGTCTTGAAACCCGCACAGTAGTGCAACGTACATGCTCCGGTTTACCTGTAAAGTTTATTTGTATAGACAAACCTGTCAGGTATACCCTAATGTGTATGGGTTCCTTTACGCTCTTACGACACCCAAGTGAGAGCTAACTAAGGGAGGAAACTAGGCACGACAACAACACTGTAACGCAAAAACAAAGGAAACTGGAACATGTGAAGCTGTAAAGCAAACCAAATAGGTATCAACCTGTCTGGTCACCGCTGGGTGACCGCTTGTGGCATTTTACCATGAGCGTCTCCGTGATTCGGAGGTCACGTTAAGCAGTCGGTCCCGGTTGTTATCATACGATAACAGTCGTGAAGCTTAGTTGGAGGCCTTCGGGCGGCTTGGAAACATCCAACGGCAAGATTTATGAAGCCACAACGTATTCTTGCCAGTCCCCAACCCGCATTTGGCCAGCGTGGGGATGTATGGCCTTAACCCTCTCTTGAGAGGAGACCCGAGCCCAGCAGTGGGACATTATGGGTTGTTGTTTGTTTGTTTGTTCTGTCTGGTCACGGCTACTTTCCTAAGATATGGAAGGAAGCCGTGAAACTGAGAAAGCCAGGTACCTATGACGTGCCCAATGCTTACAGGCCGATTGGTCTATTGCCTGTGTTAGTGAAAATTTATGAGAGGATGCTTGTAGCTCACCCCAAATTCTAGTTATTAAAAAAAGAAACCAGACCAGACAATCAGTAGGACAAAACTAGAGAAGCGTATGTCCAGCACAAACAGTCTTAACCTTTAATAGTCTAGAGGCTATTGATGCGAATATTCGATACTATACGAATTAAGGATATAATTTAATTATTCTACTGAGATATCATCATCATCTCAGCTGAAAGACGTCTACTACTAGACATAGGAAGGATGTAAGGAGCCTTGGCAGTGGTCCATAGTTCCTTACAATAACCAGCCTTATGTTGCCCAGATTCTGCAGTATTTCGCAATGTAAACCAAATCGTCGGACCACCTTATATGGGGTCAACCCACGCTCCGTCTTCCAGAATGGCCCTCTTGTTTGCGAGAAATGTGCCCCGCCCACTACCACTTAAGTCTGGCAATTCTCTACTATGATATAACCAAAGACCAAACTTATTATAACGTATATACAATCGAACTAAACAGCATGAAATTTAAAATGAAATCATACCACATTTTTTTATTTAGTATATTGGTCATACAGATTCCTTTCTCATGTTTCATTGAATCAGACTTTAACATTAAAATATTTTAATAGTTTTGGTTATACCATATTATTATGACTGACCTTTACATATACAAGTGGTAAATAATGGAAAGAAAATACAAGGAACATAAAAATATATATAATTTACTAAATTGAATTCCGACAATTTCGTTGGAGCTTAATTTAAAAGCGAGCTACGTAGAGTAGTCGATGAGGTACTAAATTTAAATACAAGTATCATTATCATTTCCAAAGTCCCAAACTTATACTCAGACAGACAGAATTACTTTGACAATTATTAGTATTGTTTTGAATTATTTTAAGTTCAGGTGACTGCCACCATCAATGTCTATTAAAGCTAGACTAAATTCTAGGTACTCTTGAAATATAATCTATTTGTGTTAAATATAATTTAATCTGTCATCATTTATCATTTAGTCGTAGTTAATTACAAGTCTCTTTAGAGCTAATTACCTTCATACATAAGTATAGCTAACAGTTATAAATGTACAATAATGTACATATACGAGTATACCAAATAACTAGTTTATCTTTTTCACTCATGTCAGTGTATAAACTTTTTTCAAAGAAACAGACTGATGTCTGCAGGTTTTTATTCTTTGAACTCATCACGTGAAATTAGTATTATAGAATTATATTTAGAATGTGAGAAAGATGTTTTGTAACAGTATTTAGATATATGAAAAAAGAATAATCTGTCCAAATCCAATCCAATTTTCTTACTAAAAATTCCATTGCTTGTAATTGTCTGTAAAACTAATTCTCTGTAAAACTAAAAAACAAAACATAGATTAAAGAGGGCCGGCAAGACCGGAATGATACCACGGCCTCACATAAAATTGGTGTGAATCAGTGCCTGCGCTGTGTTTCACCGAGTGGGTGAGGATACCGAAGGCCCATATTCCAACCCCCCCTCATCCCACAAAATCCGGCAACGAACTTGTGACGCATCTGGTGTTGCAGGAGTCCATGGGCGGCGCTAAATCGCTTACCATTGGGCGATACGTCTGCTTGTTTACCCCCTGTATATATATATATATTTATATATTNTTATAAATGAAAAAAAATTTTTGTTTGTTCAGTATTTAATAAAATTATGATAAAATATATGAACAACGGAAAATGAGTATTTGTTAGTCTTAATTAAGTAACAATCTAATATTTTTAAACGAGCATATATATATTTATATATTATATATATATATATCTACTCTCTCTGTCTTTATATTAATTAGCGTTCACAATTGGCGTATTTTTCAATTATTACTTCTGTAAATTTAAGGAGAGAAGGTCTGCTATGGACAGAAAGACGTGGAAAGAATTGGGGGAGGCCTATGTCAATAGACAACCAAAGCGGTTGCGAAATAATATATTGTTTTTACTACTTTAATTAGATTTAAGAGTACTAATGTTTTTAAAAGAATAGTATGTAATTTTCAAAAAGGTCAGCGAATAAAGGCTTTTATTATTATTATTATTCTGTAAAAGACCTTATATTAAATTAAGCAAAATCTGAAAATTTTACACAATGATAACTAATTTTCTTTAAACACATTTTGTGCTTTACCCATGTAGTCATTTTATATCAAACTTTCAATCAATTAATCTTCTTCTTCTTGTTTTAATTGTAATTTTATAAATATGATGCAATAGGCATGATAACACTAACCAATAACCACTAAAATTATGTATTTAGTGATGAAATGTGGTTCACAGGGCATAAAAATCATGTTAATTAACCAAAATAAAACAAAATCCAATAATACAAAATGAGTTATCCGCCATGTTAGCTTGAACACCAGTCAGAGAGACGAGACGTCACAAACAGACGCCACGACACTACTAAGCTTTTTAGGCGTAAATTTTAAACAAAAAATTTAAATCGCAATTTTTTCCTACTAAAACTTTATTTTTTGTAAAAATATAACTCTTTTTGGCAGTAAGAGATTCTCGCAAAATCATCAAACAGTATTTCAAAATTAGTCATCATGCCTATTGCCTTCCATTTTCTTATTTGTATTCTTGCACTTAAGACTGTATCTTAGTATTTTTACTGAAATAAATAGTTCTTCTTATCTTTTGTATACAGTCTTAAACGAATTCTTAATCTGAGAGCATCTTAAACCGTTTGCTTACTTTATTGAATTTACTTTCTGTTATTTACCCGTGAAATTTAACAAAATAAGTTTAACAAAATATTATACATAAAATACGTAAATGTTGAAATAGTTTAATAGTTTTACCAGTAAAGTACGAGACTTTTCAGAATAGATATAGAGAGAAAAGCCGTACTTATAACATCCAAAATAAATTTTGTCTTAAGTCTTTGGTTATGAGTTCATTAAGTATTTTATGTTGCTCATGCCAATGCCTATTTTGTATTTCTTTGTCACATAAGTGGCAGTTACTAGCGAAAGATAAAAATAGATCCACCTTATATGTCCCCAAGGGAGGTGTGGGAGAGAACATCAAATCAATGAGTATCATCTGTGTGCGACAATACGTAGCTAAAGTGTAGGGAGCTTTCTCTATTGCGATGTACAAAGATAGATACGGTTGAAATATTTTGTGTGTACTTTACTTATAATATTAAACAAATTAGATTTGAAAAAAAATGATAGTAACACAAAAACCGAAGGTGCCACTGTCACTGTAATGAATAATCATATTCCTCATTTTATATTCGAGCCCACAGTGAGACAGGAAATTGTTAATATAAAGACCACATACAGGAAACGGTTAGAAGCCCACCCCAATACTCTTGCACGACAGCTCACAATAGCCAGCTATGTTAAGCGCCTTAAAAGAAAAAATATTTTATAGTGTTGAGAATTAATTATGAGTAGATGTTCTCACTGGAGGACACACTCTCAATGTGAGAATCATGCAGCACATCTGCTAAAAGTGAATGCACTGATTGCAGATAAAAAAAAAAATATATTCGTATGTGTAAATACGCAATTAGTCCTAGGAAGACTTTTATTTTCTGGGTTTTAATTGTTGCAGTGTATTGCATTAGTGCAATGTATAGAATCGACTAAATTCACAAGGTGTTCTGTCGAAAGCAGGTCCAAGGCAAGTGATACGAATGTATCCTAGGACCTTGGCCGCTTCACCAAGATCACAAGACTTACCACAGAATCGTTGCGTTCAGTATGCAGTTACATACCTTCAAGAAAAGAACTCACTTCTTCTTATAAGGCCTGCAACGCACCTGTGACGCCTCTGATTTCGCGGGTGTCCATGGACGGCGGTAATCGCTTACGATCAGGCGATGCGTCTGCCCGTTTGGGCACTTATTAATAAAAGAAAACATACATACAAATTGATCAATATGGTTCAAATTCATATGTAGTTATATACATACAAATTTGCACCAATAAGAATTTAACACTAAACCGAGTCTTCAAAAAAGTTTTAAAATAATTCAAAAGACTTTTAAACTGAGAGGGCGTATTCAGTTACACCATTTTCTTTTCGGAAAAGTCAGTATTTTCTCGTATAACACGTGTAATAATGTTTTGTAAGTATTGCCTTTATTAAACTAGAGTTTTATGAATTATTCATAATGACACTGAAACCAAGGACTAAATATTGTTAGTTAATTGTATATTTCAATATCAAGTAAAACTTAACATTAACATTTCACGTGAAACGTAAAACACGACTAATTAGTTGTTTCGTACAGAGTGCAATCAGTAATGGACGTCACTTACACGCTGATTGACCTCGTTCATGCTCGGCTGGGCAGCGGGCGCTGTAACAGAGGAAGCTTTCTATCCAACCCTAATAGCTCTTCACACTGACTTGGTAAAACACTCCGATCAATTTGAAATAATAATTGCAATTTAACAAATAAATTATATACTTATTATCTTCAAACAGTAGTAGAAACATTTAGATTATGTTGTCCATAAATGATGGCTCTCAAATATAAATTCTGCTTATTATCTACATAGTATTAACTGTAATGTATTATATCGTCGAGAATATTTTGGTATTTCTTTATCTGATACAAGGTTGGTATAGATCTTGTAATGTTCTCTGACCGCCCAGAGTAAGGCGCGCCTCCAGCGGCCTCAGAGGGTGGTCAGAGCCATACGCGGCTACCGCACCGTGTCAACCGAGGCGGCGTGCGCCTTGGCCTGAACACCCCCGTGGGATTTGGAGGCGGTACTGCTCGCCGAAGTTTATCGACGGGTGGCTGAATTGCGGGCGGAGAGTGGCATTCGCCCTCCGCCCGAAGAGGTACGCGAGTGGCGTGAAGCCGCCCGTCGAGCCACGATGGTTCAGTGGTCGTCGCGGCTCGAGGCTCCACGTGCTGGCTTCGCCCCCGTGGAGGCTCACCAGCCAGTCATCCTCGAGTGGGCAGGGCGGCAACAGGGGACTCTTTCCTTCCGACTGACGCAGGTCTTTCCTGGCACGGTTGCTTCGGGAAGTCAGAAGGGAATTGAGTCCCGCCTGCCACCACTATGGCTGCAGTGAGGACTTGGCCTAGCACATGCTGGCGGTGTGCCCCGCTTGGGCGCCGTAGCGTCGGGCCCTCACTGCAGTCATCGGTGGAGATACCTGCCGTAATTTTACAAAATAATTTCGTTTTCCCAATGAATATTAATAAACTTTAGTAGTTAATACCTCAATATTTATCTAAGAAGAATGCAAAAAACCCCCTTAAATACAACAAAAACTTTCAAATAGTTTTTACCCAATAAAACGCAATTTAATCTTTATTCACGTCATTTTTTCTGGTTTATATTCTATGTTGCTGAACAAACACATTTTATTTTCGTTGCCAGCCGTAGATTTACATTTGAAAAGGTAAACATCATAGTTGACAACGTCCGTGATAAGGGTAAAAATCCTGAGGTTGACACAATATGAGCTGTCAGAATCTTTTGACAGATGACAGTTAACACCAAGATGGCTGACAATCACCGTGTGACGTTTTGTTAGCATACATAATTAATTCCTTCAAACTATGCATTAAAAAAGCATGGACTAAATTTCTTGACTACGATGTTTCTTTTTAAACTAATAAGAAAACGAAGTTCAAATGAAAAATCTTATAAAGATTCAGCTCCTCATAGCTTTTTCTTACTTAAAAATATTACTTACATATAGTGGGGCTCACATTATAATGGTAACAGGTTATGGTTTTTACCACATTGGTTATCCATCCTGTGTTTGGGAGAACATATTAAACCATCGTTCTCGATTGTTCCACGAACATCTGATGTAATTGTAGCTTGTAGTTGGAGACCTAAAAAGTTCGACAATGGTCTTCCTATAGAATTTTGATTGCAATTAGAGTTTTTTAGGTCTCATGATGTAAAGATAATCGGATTTTAATCGTGTCGTAGTAGACTTGAAGCCGTCTTTAACTTAGTTTGGTACAAATCTGCGAAGGAAAAATGTTAGTACATATTATTATACCGTGCGTGTTACAGGCTCTCAGCTACTTTTTTTTTCTTTTATTACTAACACCTCCAACATATGTGTTTGATCTGTTTTTTTTATTTCAGAGGTATATAAATAAATCTTACACGTTGTTATTTAATTCTCAGCTACTATTACTCAACCACTAAAAACTCTCAAAGAGCAAGAAAATCAGATTACCATTCGTTACAGCCACTATGATAAACATCGGGAAAAGGTCTATAGTAATGACAATTTTGTTAATAAACTAAAAAGCATTGTGCTAATTAGAAAACCAGAACATGTATACTAATTGATAATATATATTAACAAAGTTTACTCCAAAAACAAATAACTGGAGGAACAATTTGACTATTTCAAAAATTTCGTTCAGTTATTTAATATCAATCTGTTATTAGGATTCTTAGAAATTCAACAAATTGATGTATATAAAATAATATTATTAAAACAATTTACTCTGAAATACCTTCTAATATTTTTTATCGGCGAAACAGGGACAAAAATTCCATAAAATATTTTATAAAATTTCTAAATGTTTTTTTTGGATATTTCACGCTGTAACGATAACTTACAATACAAATCTAAAAATCTGTTTATCGATCACAACCAGTTTACTCTTGTCTATCTGTAAAAGCCAGGTACTCTTGTCAATCATAGCAGGCAGCAAACGTTTAATGAGCAGATACTGCATCGATCCCACCAATTATTTTCAACAGATTAGTCATTCCATATAGCCCGGCAGTAAAAGATCTTGGATTACTTATCGACTCAACTCTCGATTGGTGAGCTCAAGTTACTTGTGTTAGCCAGAAAGTAACTGGAAATCTGCGAATATTGTATCGTCTTAAGAAGTTCCTGCCTCCTAAAACTAAAATCACACTCATGCAGTCCTTAATCATTCCTATAATCGACTATGGTGATGTGTGTTACTTTGACCTGAATGCAGACCTCCTTAATAAGCTTGACCGTCTTCTCAATAATTGCATTCGATACATTTTTAATCTTCGTAAGTATGATCATGTATCTGCTTTGCGTTCCCATTTAAGGTGGTTACCTATACGCCTACGGCGCAATCAACGAGCACTTAGCACAATACACAAAGAGTTTTTGAAAGCCATTTTTTTCAAAAGCTTACAAGTGCAACTTTTTCTTATTACTTCGGCAGCTACTAGGTCCTGACAGGGATATAAATTTGCGACTTCTGAGTATTTCCGACAAGGCGACGCATCATGGAAAAATTAGTTTTGATTACAAAACCTAGGAACTACATCATGGCGGTTTGCATAAAAAAATTTAAGTACTTTTTTCGATATATGTAAAAACAAACTCTCTGATCCCAAAATAGGCACATCCTTTGTAACCAAACTACGGAAAAATCTATTGCACTACTGATAATCCTCTAAGGGGTTTGAACTCTTGAAAATGCGAAACAGTCAGGATTAAGAAACAACGAACGGTTCTGAACTTTTTATGTTTTCTAAACTATTTCAATTACCAAAACTGTTAGGGGCATGTAATATCGTTAGTTGAATCACAAGTGGTTAGTACGACATTCCACGTATAGTGGGGCCACATTTTGTGCAAGTTTGCCGGAATATGGGCAAAGTTAGGCAAAGTACCAACACAACAGTACTGTGGTAAAATATGGATTAAGTGTTGTATGTTACTAAAGCAATTACTTACGACAAATGAGTGCAACTGTTACTTAGGTCTTGTGCCGTGAGATATATTTGTAAATAAGTTTAGAGTAATGAAGCTTATGATAAAATAAAATAAAATTGTGCCCGCTGTGGTGCCTGCGGTTTTACTTATACTTTTACAAGAAAAATCGCGAGCAACAACACATGGTGAAGCTAGTCTCAAATAAAAATAGCCTCTAGTAGTTTATATATAAAAAGCTAACTGCCGAGAGAGAAATTAGTCGGAACAGACAGACAGATAAATAAAAAATTATAAAATTGTTTTTTTATATAAGTACCGTACACTTTCAAATGTATTTGATGATAAGTTGTTTATTTAAAATTACTAAAAGACACTTACGTTTAATTTATTTGTATCTATTTAGTGTGCTACTAAATATGCATGTGGCTGAAATCCTAAGAAACTCGATTAATTTCTACTTCAAATCTAAATACTTATTTAAATTATTATCAAACGTACCCATTCCGAAGTCGTTACCGTAATAAATATGTATGTTTTCCAACGTACATAATTACAGGGCATTTAAGCCATGGCCGTTGAAGTAATGTGCGACATATTTTCCACTGATATAGACACGATAAAATACGACAAAATCGGCTTATCCCACGCACATCGACGTGAGCATAGTTGATTGATTACTCGAACATTATATAATATTCATTCAAATGTTCAGTATTTAAAACCATTTATTTTATATTAAAAGCTATTTCATAGTACTAATAGTTGTTACTCATTTAGTATTCTAACGGTTAATATTTAATATAGCGTTAAACTTAGTAATGAGTAGATATAAAATTCAATATACTGCTAGGAAATTCATTCCTTTTTTTATTTTATGTTTTCATTTATTTATCTTTATTGTACACACTTAATAGATAGAAAAAAAAAGAGTTACAACATACAAATGTGACAATTGGCAGTCTTACCGCTCATGGCGATCTCTTACAGACAACCTTTATACGGATAATTTGGTGACATTAACTAGGGTAGCGTTTATTCCATTCTAAGCATTTGGTGACGGGTTAAGAATTTGCAGTGTCTCGACTTTTATTTACTCCATTGACGTGCCTAAAATAAGTGAAATATAAGGAAAAATTGAAACACACCCTTAATCGTCTGGTTAGTGCCCTGCAGTAGGCTATTGATAATAATTGAGGGATGATCACATTCATTTATTATGTGTTTGGGCATAATTAATGTATTTATGAATGTGTAAGTATTTATAGCAACATTTGGGTAAATATAGTACAGTTTCTGCCTGATTATATAAGAGTGCTAATAAAAGAGAAGCAAGACAAATGCATTTGATTAAAATTTCAGCGTTCAAGAAAATAAAGTTTTCAGGCAGTAAAAATTCAATTTCTAGATTTTGATATCACTCAACAAATACTAGAACAAGCTTTTACTTTTTTTTCTTTAATTCTTTATTATAATAATAATAATAAAATTAAATTAAAATAATTGAAAATGATAAAAAAAAGAAACAAAATTATTTAAAGTGAAAACATTCCTCCGCATTATTGCTTGCTGGTAGCGTTCCCAAAAAACTGACAGCATTGCCACATTGAATGGCGATGCTAATTCTCAGTACCAAAAAAAGGCCGGCCTTATGGTCACGAGAAGCGTCAATCAGCTGCTTAGCTTGTTGTTTAGAATTAGCATTTTGTGTTCCGAAAAATGCACGTTTTCCCGACACAGTTGGGAGGATTATAAAATTGGCATCAACTGGCTCGTGACTCTTGGCAGTAAAACAGTGACGTTAATTAAAGTGACTTTACAATAAGACGAATTTAAAGTAAAAATAAAATACGTGACAGAATTTCGTGAAGACCGTTTCGGTTTTACTTTAGTTTAAGTCATTGATGTCAACTGTAATTCTACTCAACAGCCAATTATTTCATATTTAGCATCGTAAATTTGATTTAAATCGCTCAATCGCTCGCATTAATGCGCTCATTTTATGCACCCAGACACGGAGCTTTACCGAAATGCAAGTAGTTTTGTTAGATGTAAACTAAATGATAATACATGTATTTACAACTTAGATACTGAAATTAAATCTTTCATCTTGCAATTAAGTTACAGGAACATTGTTGTAAGTTTAACTTTTTTTGAGCAGATGAGTTCAGCCGTTACTAACTAGACCAGCCCTGAGAAGAAAGGAAAACAAACTCAGGGAACATCATCTCTTATAAAGTACAGACTTCTTTTAATACACAAGACATTCTATCAGGAAATAACGAATCGATAATTATCATTAAGTCACAACTATTATAAAATAGTAAAAATAATAACAAAAGAAATATCAACGACAGATATAACTGAAGGTGGATTTGAATCAAATTATAAATTAAGTCACATCAAAATAAAAAATAATTTTGAACATTGAAAATGAACAACATGCGCAGAATGGGCAGCTCAAACCCTTCAATCTATTTAATTGAGAAGATTGTTTGAAGGAATTATTTAACATTGACAATTCGCGGTGTAGTAAATATTAAATAATTCCTTTAAAGAAACTATATTAATTCCATATTAAATATATACTTCTTACAAATAAATGTTTTCCTGCCTTCTGCCTCACCACGTGGAATTGCGACATATATTATACAAAACCAACAAAGAAACCAATAAATATAGAGCGTAAAAAACTCTTTGAAACGGTTTTCAAAGAGTATAGGTATTCATTTCCCAGAAATAATATTTTTTTCAATATTTTCGCACATCTTACACACGACGCTAACATCACATAGTCCCAAACTAGGCAAACCTTGTACTATGACTGCTTAATACATATGTGTACAATTGTTTAGATAGCTAGATTTCAGACAGAGATAATAAAAATATTTGGCCCAACCCGGGAATCGAATGGAAACCTCAAACACAGCAGTCGCATACGCTATACTGCGCCACTGAGGCACTCATTTCTTAAAAAGTCAAACAAAAAATCGACAGTAAAGTTACTATGAGTAAATAAAATCATTAATAAAAATCCTTTTTTCGGTTCCCCATAGCCCTTCACCCATAACTAATAAAAAAGTAACTCACCGACCCGATAAATTTCCTTTCTCGGTAATATATTTGTTACGCAAAACTGTTAAAGTTTATATTCGATGACATTGAAAGGTAATGGACTTTTGTAAGAATTCTTGTAAAGTTTTTATAAATATTTTTAGGGTACTTAGATGGGAAACAATCCCTCACACCACCTGATCGTAAATGTTTACATAGGATTCCAGCACCTAGTCTTTAGAGATAAAGCTAGACGGAGTGAGGTTAAGCGAACAATGTATTTGATATATATGGATCAGAGATATAGAAAAATCAAAAGTACTATAACACCATAAATGATGATGACGATGTTCTCCTAGCCGATAACGGCTACGGCGGCTAGTCTCAACGAAGACCAGCTAACCACGCAGGAGATATTAAAGTGCAAGTGTGTGCTCAAACACAGGTGCACTCTCTGTTCCCTCACTCCCGTAATCTAATTGAACTGTTAATCGACACGGCCGTGGAGAGATCTGGTGTAGGACCGACAACTTTACGTGCGCTCCGAGGCACGGGGCCTTAGACCCCAACCGTCAACACTATAAATACACAGTAACTAGAGGACAGTATGACTAGAGAAGATTAAAAGTTACGGGATTATCAATGCTTGATGAAAAATTAGTAGATTAATATTTTAGGATAAAAAAACTCTGAACCGACTTCTTTATCATCTATCCGTAAACAATGTCAAACATGTCGCAGGTAAAACGTACAAACGTACAATACGTACCCAGTGTTCTAAATTATCCAGTCTATCAAAGATCCCGAGTAGCAGAAAAACTACAATATATGTATTTAATTTGAATATAAATGTACAGTGTTGAAAAAAATCATAAAAATGCTTTTAGAAAAAATATGTTGTTTAAATAACTTGATACGCGTTAGTCTAATTCTCAAACAATCCACCACATGACACCTTTATTCTAAGCAATACAGTATTAATTGAGCATCCAAGACACAATTCAACTAAGTAAATTGTTTAGCCAAAACGCTTTTGTAAATCAAATGCCAATCGCCTTTAATCCCTCAAGCTCTTAATCCTCGATTTATAGCACACGATCCTTAAGACGACACATTTGAATGCGTAAATAAATTTGTTTAATGTGTGTACGATGTGTGAGAATGTGACACTTAACACGCTTTTGATTATACGAGAGGAATAGAATAGAGAAAGCATATAGTTACAGATTTGTCTATGTATAAATAGATAGTACTACTCGTAAAGATAGGTTTGACTGTACGGTTGGCCAAGTGGTTTAAGCGGTCGCCATACCGCTTTCTACTGCACCAGGTGCTGTGGGCTCAAATCCCACGTAGGACGACACTTTGTGTGATCCACAAATTGTTGTTTCGAATCTTAGTGTTCTTTGTAAATGCCCTAATGCGGGCGATGTCTTTATGAAAACAATGAACATGTTCATTTTGTTCACAGTTATGTTATCTGTACTAATAAAATTAAACTTGCATTTAAATTGAATTTGTTAACTCTATATAAACTTATAACATGCTATCTATATCATGCCATACTTAACTACGACACATTGTGAGTGCATTATTAAAAAATAAGGGAAAAATAATCGTGAAAAATGTATTACATCAATTATTGAAATGGGTTGTATATAATGTCAAAATTTTGAATTGAATCGATTTAGAACTTAAGATAATTAAAAAAACTAACTAACCAAATTGATCGAATGTTTCTGAAATTTTGCGCTCAGCAACACATTACGCAATTCATTTTTATTTGTAGAGATTACGATAGTAAATCTCAAAACTTTCGCGTTCGTGATATCTCCTTTATAGATTATTACACCTGTACCGGACGTAATCATTGACAGGACTATTTGTAAAATGTATGACGTAAGCACTGCCTCCACTCCACACCATTTATACTTATTTCTATTGGCTAAATGTAAACAAAAACGAAAAGTAACGAAAAATATATTTTAGGAGTTGATAATAATACAAAATTTTAACAAAAAAAAGGGACCACACGGGCAGCACCAGCTTTCAAATAAAAAAAGAATCATCAAAACTGGTTCACCCAGTCGAGGTCAGAAACTATAAAAAATACGGTCAAGAACCTCCTCCTTCTTTGAAGTCGGTTAATAAATCCCTTAACATCTGACTCACATCTTAGTAGAATCGAAAAAGTGAAACTACAAAAGCTATTAATCTTAATCAAAAGCTAAATGAAAGACTTCATAAACTTTTTCAAATGTTTGTTCCTATTAAGTCAAAGGTTCTAAGTTAGGTCTATCTGGGCAGAAATTTGCAGATATATTTTTTCGTTTGTAGAAATAGTAGCTACGTTTTAATAGTGATTATTTAATACACGTGTAGACGTGTATTAAATAGGTGAGGTGATGTTTTCCGCAAAATGGCTGGCAGGATGCGGGTAACCAAGGATCGAATCAGGTGGTATCCTATAGGAGAGGCCTATGTCCAGCAGTGGATCGCGGTAGGTTAATGATGATGATGATTTAATGCAAAACACAATGTTATAGACGACGACGACCAAAAAAATTGTGCTAATTCTATTAAAAATCACAAAAAATGGTGGGTGTTCTTTTTTTGACGGTGTGGAAAATTCGTTCGGATCTCCGGCTCCTCCGTTGATGAGAAGCCAGGTATGTGGTGATTCCACTAAAAACTACCTTGACTACCAGCCTCAGCGCCCTGCTCTGATGAGGACCCGGACCATATAATTTAAGTTCCCCCTTAGATCATCGGCACGTCTATCCAGACTATAGAGTCTGGCTAGACGTGGTGCCTGGATAGCCTGGGAGACACATTGATTTTCCTCTGCCTGTCAGCCTAATCATTTTATGATGCGGCCTGAGAGCAGTTCTGCGACCAGGCCTCCTGCCGCTGACGGCTGACCGCATAAGTCGGCCTTATCGACGGCTGGAGTCGCCGCCGACATCGTCTACGGTCGGAATCGGCCCTCTCCCGATTCCGTTCCGCAGTCAGACAGTCTCATCTAATTTGGCTGACTAGGACTTCGTGTTCAGACGCCCAGTGTATGCAGGGCGGAATCCAAATCTGCTGCGCAGTTGTGGTACTGTCCCGTCTCCTTGCGTTCGATCTTATTCAGATACCCACCGAAGCAACCATACTCGGTGAGTATGTGTGTCAGTAAGTAGACAGGTAGGTAGGACCTCCCTCCCAAATACGAGTGTCCTACCAAACGAAGTTCCTAATAATATACTGGGAGAATGAACATATAACGAAACGCTGACATATTTGAGACTACTTTATTTTTTATGACCACAGATTAGAGAAAGCGCATCGTTCGATAGTACGTAGTTAATTTTTTTAACTAAATCATGTACAATACAAGTGATACAACAATAAAAGAAGCACCAATCGTCGACACACGGTTGGCCTAGTGGTTTCAGTGGTCGCCACACCGCTTCCTACTGCGCCAAGTGTTGTGGGTTCAAATCGTACGTGGGACAATACTTTGTGTGATCCATAAATTGTTGTTCTAAGTCTGGGTGTACTTTGTGTCCGTTTCATGTATGTTTGTAAAGATCCCCATGACACAGGAATGTATATTCTTAATGTGGGAGTTGTATGTTAAAAAAAAAACCAATGCTTTACTTTAAACAAATTCAACAGTTCTATCATGCTTTCTATGTTTTTTTGGAGGGGAAGAAAATTAAGAAAGTTAAGAAAGATTTTACCGTGGGAGAGCCACGCTTCGGCATGATTGGGCCGGCTCGACCGGAGTGATGCCACGGCCTCACAGAAAACCGGTGTGAAACAGCGCTTACGCTGTGTTTCATCGAGTGAGTGAGGATACCGGAGGCCCATACCCAATCCAACGCCCCCTATCCCTCTCACCATCCCCCTTCCCCCCAGGCCGCCATAGTGTGGGTCACCATGCTGCATTGTTCTTTTTCGCATTGAGGATGGTGACCACCACTCTTGGATTCTGCTCATGCTTTCCATCAGGCAGGGCAGAGTCATTTTGGCAGCTTAAACAAAAACAAAAAAAAAAAAATATTTCATGTCCTCCAAGTGGCAGGTTTACTGCTGGTGAAATAAAAAAAATTAATGTCATTCTAAACGAAGATTGCGAAGGCCTAAGTTTATCAGTGGATAAAGTATTTCGAAAATAACGATTGAGTAACGACATATGAGATTGCACAAATCCCATTTCATCACAGTAGGATCTCACATGACAAGAGAGAAACGTTTTACATGTTTCTTTCTTTCTAAATGGGCTGGAAAAACAAAGCTTATCATATATCGGTATCGTTTTCTTTAGACACCTACATGAAATTGAAGAACATTATACCTTCTACATATTTATATGTTTTGGATGTTTTTGAACATTTTTTTAAAATAATTTTGGTAATTTTTTTATATATATTACAAATATATCAATCATTCATCATATCAAAGTCAAGACTTAGATTTCTAGTAAAACGGTTATGAAAGCATATAAAAATA
The DNA here is from genome assembly GCA_003709505.1 of Hyphantria cunea. Classification (NCBI taxonomy): domain Eukaryota; kingdom Metazoa; phylum Arthropoda; class Insecta; order Lepidoptera; family Erebidae; genus Hyphantria; species Hyphantria cunea. The sequence goes on from PKRV01002730.1 coordinate 774,308, forward strand.
ATTATCGTTGAAACATTTTTCAATTAACGTAGTCAAAGAAGAGTCATGTCCAGACATGTTCATGAAACGTGATGCCACGTTCCTTTAACACATTTTGATGTGAGAGAATAAAGAGTTTTTTGTAGTGTTGAATGTTTTGATTTAATTAAACGACGTCGACTTTATAGCGTACGGTTTAAGCTTACTGTAATTAAGACGTACAATTCCCGAAAAATTTTTATACGAATATACGACTGCTGTGCTTGAGGTCTCGGGTTCGATTTCCGGGTCGGATCAAATGTTTGTTCGATCTGCCAATATTTGTTTCGGAGTTTGAGTGTTTTCCATGTATAATAAATATGTATTTACTAAAAAAAGTTTACATTTTCATTTTTTATCAGTTGTCTAGTACCCCCAGCATAAGCTCTGCTTATTTTGGAACTAGATAGCGTTATGTGTTAGATGTCCAAAACGTTATAATTATTATCCAAAATATTATTTATTATTATATGCTGGCTTACAAAGACTTGTGAATATATTTAAATTAGATTAAGACACTCCAAAATAAAAAATTCTCCTCATCATCGCCTACTGGTAGCGTTCCCAGAAGGCCCACAGCATTACCACTTTGAATTGCAACGCTAATTCTCTATGCTAAAAAAAGATCGGCCTTCTTATCACGATAAGCATCAATCAGTTGCTCAGCTAGTTGCTTAAACGTAGCACGAGAACTCGGACCCCATGAACCTAGGGTCTCGACCACAAACGGTTCAAAAGATTACCTATCAGATTTTGTTATTTACGCCGTTTGGGGTTTTTCGCAGAAGCAGCAGCAGCGTCGGCATAAACAGCTCTACTTAAACAATGAGATGGCGCGAGGGTGTCGGTGATTTGAAATTACAAACAGACACATAAAATTTTATTTATTTGTATAGATTTCCTAAATATTTAACAGAAATAACTCTCCGATATAGAACAAAACGATAACGGTCATTAAGCAATTACTCTCCCTGAGATTCACCGTGTGATTGACACTAGTGCAAAGCCGTACTAGGCCACTTGTATACTTATAGTATAAAATATATACGTGTGTAAATATTTCAATGGTATACGTGGGAATTTGCTTCGCTGGTTTATGTCGTATATTTTTAACAGAACACAGAGAGTTGTTATTAATGGACACTATCCGAACTCTATTGTGGCTAACTCTGGAGTTCCCCAGGGGTCGATATTGGGCCCATTATTTTTAATAATTTTTGTCAATTATTTAAAAATATTTTTTAAACACTCGAAGTTTTTTATGTACGCTGACGATGTTAAAGTTTAAAAGTCATGCAAAAATATACAAGATTATCAGCTTCTTCAATAAGACCTGTGTAGATTAAACAATTATTGTATTCAAAATAAGCTATTTCTTAGTGTTACTAAATGCCAATCTATTTCATTTACAAAATAAAAACATAAACTTGACTTCTTATATTCCATTAATAATATCCCATTAAATAAGGTGATCTGGGGGTCTTATTTGATCCCTGTCTGCACTTTGACAAGTACATTGATAATGTAATAAACAAATCTTATCGTATGTATGGCTTTGTCGTACGATCCTCCATTGACTTTGTGCGACCCTCCACACAATTGTTGTTGTTTAAAATACTCATACGTTCTCAATCGGAATTTTCTATACCTGTTTGGAACCCTATCTACACGAATTATTCTTACAGACTATCAGTACAAAAAAAAAATCTTACGCTCAGCTTATTATAGGTGAACGGGATCTAGACCACCTTATTCGGAGTTGTTAAATGATTATTGTGCAATTGTAGATTTGATTGCTCTGTCATCACAAATGAAATTTGTTACACTGTACCAAGAAACTCTATCGGTGAAAAGCGCATCGATATCAACTTTTTCACACACCATCTTGTAGGACTAATTCTGATATCCACATACCTCTACGACGCCTTGTGGATACACATTATAAATATTGCAGTGATATTGGCATATTTGCTTTATCCAATAGCCTCTTCAAGAGTCAAGCTATTAAATTATTGTCTGCTTTGACAACAAAATAAGTTACTTATTTTTTATAATTTATTTTGTATGAATATAAGCGCTATAAATGTATCACTGTAACAATTTGACCTATTTCGTCTTAATTTTGTTTTTGTTAATTCATGAACAATAGTGTGGGTTACATGTACATTACCTCAAATATTTTATTATATCTAGTTAAGATTTTAGCACGTAACTGTTTTTGTTCCAAATAAATAAAAAAAATGACCTAGGACGGCTTTGCATTAGTGTCGACTTTGACATGCTTAAGAATATTTCAGTGGAATAGCAAATGTTTACAAATATATCATTAGACGTAATTCTCTTTATTGAATAAAAGTTCAAGGTATTGTTCATTGGCATACAGCAAAATACTCTTAACGTGGTTTTAATTCCGCATGCAAACTATTTTGCTTTAGAATGCTTTTGAGATAGAAACAATTGCAATAGTGTGCCTATTACAATTGTTTCTATCTCAAAAGCATTCTAAAGCACTAATTGGAAAACATGCTCTTGAATTGCAATGTTGAGTATCAATTAGTGTTTCTTTTTTTTAATGAAAAACAAATTTCTTCACATTGGTAGTTAACTAATTATGTAATCAGTTGACATATAGTAAAACTGCATTGATTCTTTAACGCAAAGAGTAAAAATCTTTATCATCTCTATAGCTCTTAATAGTCCACTGCTGCACATTAGCATCTCCTTCAAAAGAAGTTTTTGGTCTCATATACCACGATAGCTATACGGGTTCAATTTATTTTTTTTTCTCTTAAGAGTAAAATTTCCATAGATAGTCACTTAGTTACCTTTTACGACTCCTGTGGTTTGAGTAGCATAGCGACACCCTGTGTTCAATCTCTTCGTGACCTATCACCGTATTTATTGTTTTAAGTGAAAGTGAAAATCGTTCACCTTGCGAATATCGCTGAAAGGAATAGGAGTTAGATGCAAGATATAATTAAGAACTATTTCAACTGCGCAGTATGATTTAGGCCAAATTGTACTTACCCAAACCGTCGAAGCTTTCGCGGGGTTCATAAGTGGAGTTAGTTTTCGATCAAGGTTCACACAATAATTTTAGTTCCCAATTTCACACACACCCACGCGTCAATATTTACACGATAAGTCGGGGACGCAATTTTTTTTTTATTATTTCTTTTTAATAAAATTAAATAATTTCCAAGCAACAAGGTTGATATTCCGATTTGAAAATTCAGCAGATCTCAATACGAAGTATTTCGATCAAGTTTGTAGATCTCAATAATCTCACTCGCTTTAAAGCGACAATATTTGCTCTTATAATATTCGACAATCAATTCGAAGGACACATACTTTCAGTACAAAAATAGCTACGTCGCACCGCTAGGAACACCACCAAAACAGCTCAACTAAAGTTTTACAATCAAGTCGGACGATCAGAAGAACGAGAAGTTTGAGATGACAGCTCAAATTTTACGCCAATGATATGGCCATACAAGATTTCATGCCATAGACAATAAGAAGAGGCGGTGTTACTTATCGATTCGGGACGATACACTTTGTATTTCTTATCCGTCACCACCCGGACAAATAACTATGGAATAGTTAAGAAAGAAAAGGAAAAGAAAAAGAGTAAAAGTTAGATAAAAACCTCTGTTTAAATCGAACTCTTTCGTTCTTATAATAACAACATATCTACCTATACTATAGCTTCAGGTATTCGTTGTATAAAACTAATAAACACATATTTACATATACTATCCGAAGAGGTTAAATGTAGCAGATTTCTGATCTAATCCAATACATCCAACGATAAACCACTACCAACATAGTTTTCTATTGTGGTGACTATAAGGATCATTAAAACTCCATAAAGGGGGAGATAGTGTCGAAACTTATATAGCAAAGATTATTTTTAGTTACAAATGGCAGTTGCAAAGGCCTGAGTTTATTTACCGACATGGTAGTACATACAAGTGTACAACTAAATGTACTCGTATATAAAGACCAAAATTTACTGCGCATAAGATCAGATCAAGAGCTGAGCATCTATTGAGACAAGTTAAGTACCTATTACCATTTAATTGTTACTTATTAGAAAAGATATCTTGACGTAACATACTCTTTATTGATATTATAAGGCTGAAGAGTTTATTTGTTTACTTTAAATTGCTCATCTGAGGAGGAAGAGGTGATAAAATTAACAGATAGTATCATAATGTTAAGGTTTGAAATATTTTATAACATGTTACTAATTGGCTAATGATAATGACCTACGAAAGTCGCGGGAAACCGTTGGTCGCGGGCAATACAGAACCAGTTCTTATGGAGAGCTTTGGGGGAGGCTTATGTCCAGCCCTGAACGTCTCTCGGTTAAGGTGACATGACTGAGATGTCATAGAGTTTTCACATATAAATTTATATTTTAATTAGCTGAACAACGCTCCTTCATTTCTCTCCTATTGCCTATAGCGTAATAATTTTCCCCCGTTTTTGAAACATTCTATATTGGTGCTCTGCTACTATTGGACTTAGCGTGATGATATTTGGCCTATAGCCCTCTAAGATAAATGGGCTATCTAATACTGAAATATTTTTTCAAATTGGACCAGTAGTACCTAAGATTAGTAAACTCTTCAGCTTTATATATTAGTATAGATTATATAGATAATAAGATGCTTCAATACAGGAAAATTACTCTTGAAGTCTTCTCATGCTTCCAATCAGGCAGAGAAAATGTCTTTAACATTATGGAATCTATTTATTGTTAAATAAAAATATGTTATCATGAACGGGTGTTTAATCGCAGCAACATATATCACATCAATCTCTAACACTTCAGGACCAAATTTATATAGACAAAAATAAACCTTCCCCCTCTTAATACAGGGTACTGCCCTTTCTGGCAAGCATGTAGAGTGACTGGCTCTTTCTTTAGTAACTTATAGTAAATAACACAGGAAATGAATTATCAGTGAAAGCTATTTTGAGATAGGTCGATTTGGTGACGATTTTTGTGACATTTATTTTGCAACTTCCTACGCTTACACAATTTATTATTACGACTTATATGATAAATACAACGTAGAAATCATGTTAGTCCATGTCTAAAGTAGAATTTATATAGGTCATAATTTCGTACTATATTGAGCCACCGTTTTTTGCCTGATCTTGTCTTGGACATCTCTTTTTTTATTGCATGGATTGTCATTGACAATAGCGAAGCTTTAGTGTGGAGGTCTTCCGTTAGTGAATCATAAAAGGAAAAACTTAAAATAATTTTGGCAATACCGAAAGTTTTTATTTATGCGTATGTATACAATGTATTACAAATTTACAAAAAAAACAGCATGCAGACTGGTTTTAGAATTAGTAATTGTATACTAGAACAACAAATTATATTGATAGCAAAGTACTCAATACTACCCTATACTAACGATAATTAAAAACCCTACAGAATAAAGCTTTGCATATTTAACTAACACTAAATTTTGTTAATATTTAGTTTAAGTAAACGACGAACTATTAACAGTATTGAAATGCTTGAATTCTAGTCATTAAAGCTATAAGCATGGTCGTAGCGCAGTAGAATTTTCTGAGTCTTCCCACGTGTGGAAGTGGGCCAAAACGAAATGGCGGTGCGCGTACCTACATTACCGAACGAACATTTTAAACCTCTAACTAACAGTTTTATGAGGCAATTTACTCGGCATTTACATAGTTGTTGAAGACATGATGTGACGAAAAAGAAAACTGTTTGCTATGCTACAGTTAATTTTCTACAATTGCCATAATATATGTTATATATTATTGCCTATATCTTATACATGGGTGTCTGATACACCCATGTATGAGTTATCAAAATGTGTTATACTATTAGTGTTAATTGTATCTTTATGTTTTCTGTAGGTATTATATTATATTTCTATACTGAAATCAAGTTTACTTGTATTACGTCAATCAAAAAACTACGGGTCACATGTACATATTTTTATATAGGCAAGCCTTCTTTTTCACAAATTTTCTTTTTCTTTTTAGAGATTGCTGAAACACTTGTATTATGTTTTATTTAATTAGTTCAAGAGGGGTAAAAAATAATGCTTATTTTTACAAGCTTTTATTTAGTTTCACTTGTCCCGATGTGTGTCTGTAATCAAGTCTTAAAAGTTAAATTGTTAAATTTGATCCACTTCCCGAATTCCAATTGAGCTTAAATTTTAAATATACCTTTAGTGCTGATGACATTGTAATTATTTTTATCCCGTATTATTATTAATCCGAAATGGGTGCTGCAAAAAAATAGCTACGTACATATTACTGAAGAATCCACCCAACATGGGTATCAAATGAAAGAGCTTTAAGTTATTATTTTGTTAACAAATAATAAAAGCTTGTATTTAAAAAAAACTTTTTAAGTTAATCACGTGTTTCAACTTTCGACTAATGAAAGGGTCAACAAACTTTTTTGCTAAGAATTTTAGGAGACAAGCAAAACCCTTTCTATACCAAATTGCATTATACCGATTCTAATGCAATATGACATAGAAAAGGTTCAGCAGTACAAGCGTAAGAGACAAACAGAGTATTTCGTATTTGTGATAAATAAGAAAATACTCTGTTGGTTTGTTACACTTTTAAATGCAATAAATAGTGTGCAGTATGTAAATTTACAAAATAAGTACAAGGAAGTGACTGAGTTGGTGTGATAGTGTCAAACTAATTTGGGTCGGCTGCGGTGCCTCCAGCCGCAGGCGCTGTCACCATTGAAAAGGGAAAATGAATTAAATAATGTGTGGCGAATAATCCCCCCATACTCCCGAGGATTTAGTTTGTTTGTTTATGAAATAAATACGTTGAGGCTCGCTAACTGCGGCGCTGGCGAATGGGTAACCATTGTAATTGAGAACGGAAAGTAGACACGTAATCATACTTGCGGAGATTAAATTTGAATCGAATGCAATTATTATATATGTTATATAATATGGAACAAATTTTAGTTATAAGTTCGATGCAATAATAAATAAATATTTTCGGACATTATAATCACAACGCCATCTAGCCCTAAACTTAGCAGAGCTTGTACTATGGGTACTAGACAACTGATATTAATACATGTATACTTTTTTTTGTAAATAAATACATATTATACATGGAAAACACCCAAACTCCGAATCAAATATCAGATCATGCAAACATTTGGTCCGACTCAGGAATCAAACCCGAGACCTCTAGCATAGCAGGCGCATACGCTACCACTGTGCCACCGAGATAGTCGAATGCAATGTCGAAGGCAATGAAACAAACACAATAAGTTTTGATCAAGATTTTAATGTTTCAGATGTTACGAGAAAATATCTTCTGCACTCTTAAAAATCAAAAGAGAGAAGGTAGTAAGTATCTTATTTCCTTACATGAGAAAAAGCAAATGATCATACTCATCACATGATTAATTGTCCTGGATAGGAATCGAACCTTCGGTTTAAAAGTTTTTTTTAATGGAATAAGCGGGCAAACGAGCACACAACGGACTGCTTGTTTGCCTCCTATATTAGAAAAAAAAGACGTATCGCCTGGTGGTAAGCGATTACCGCCGCCCATGGACACCCACAACACCAGAGGCGTCACAATTGGAGGATGGGAGGAGGCGTTAGGGGTATGGGCCTCCGGTATCCTCACTTTCTCAGTGAAACTCAACACCAGCGTTGTTTCACACCGGTTTTCTGTGAGATCTGCCAGTCCGGTCGAGGCCCATGAATGCCGAAGCGTGGCTCTCCCATGGTATAAGTAAGGCTCACTAAACCATCAGGCCAGTAAAAGTAACCTCTAACATAGATAGATAAATAGAAAGATACTCTTTATTGCACACTATAATATGAAAGATACAATGAAGACAATAACAAATAAAAACAGTTGTACAATGGGCGGCCTTATCGCAGACTGCGATCTTTTCTAGGCTACCTTTAGATGGACTATACTAGTGATTTGTAGTTTGCGGTGCACATTTAGATTTTGCGAATGAAAGCAATATTACCTTACACAATTACACATTCTCTATCACATATATATTCAAGTACTTACTGACATATAAATACATGTAAAACATACGTTTATATAGCAGATAGTTAATACAGAAATAGGTAGCGATCCTTGACGAGTTTCTTGAAACTGTTTATTGATTGTGTCTGCTTTACGTCTTTCGGTAAGGAGTTCCACATGGGTGCAGCTTTTACTGTAAAACATTTATCAGTGAAAGCGTGGAATGTGTTGGTATCTCTAAGGTTCGATTTTCCTATGACCTTAAGCATCGTGTATGTGTATCATGAACAAAGAAAAAATCGATTCTTTACGTAGGAAAGTGAGCAGGATTAAATAGAACATTATATATTAGGGAGAGTATATAAGTTTTCCGACGAAGTCGAATTGGGTTGAATTGAGTTTCGTACGAAATTCGGTAATGTGATAATATTTGCGTAAACCAAAAATGCGTAAACATATTTAACATTTATAAATTGACGTTTCTCTGTCATACAGGCAAATGTCCCTTTATTTAATTTCATAATCAAAAGTAATTAAGTAATTGAATGGCAATTTAATTTGATTAAACGTAGTAATGTTTCAGGTGATTTCCCTTCACAGTTCTTCAATCATTTTGAAGTAATTGCCACCAAAGTTACACAGAGTTGCTCTGTAGGCTTATTGAATAAAGTGCGATTGAAATTTTCATTTGCTGGGTCTCCCGTTGCTTCTATAGATTGGATTCTAGTTTTGGGATTGATATTAAAGCTCTGAATTATAAAATATGCATCAGTGATTGGATGTGAAAAGAACATTGAACGTTGCAACGTGTTCTTAAGTAAGTGTTTTTGTGAATACGTATTTTATGTTGCTTTAAATTATATTCATTTTTTTAAATAACCATTTCGTTATTATTTATTTTTTCTATGTAGTTAGCTGTCTGTTTGATTTTATTGCCATGATTTTGATAGAAATTAATGGAACAAATACGGTTCATTGACCCAGTCTTTAGTAATCTTGACTGCTAAGCTAAGTTCATCCTTTTGATTAATGTCATTACGTCATTGTTTTCTGCATATTAACATGGTTGTCTAGGAGAAATCGCCGTGAGCAATAAGACCGCCTATTTTAATATTTGCATATCTTGTAACCCATCTACTGTATTCTATTGTTATGCTCTGTGTACATAATCAAAATAAATAAAATTTTAGTTAAGAAGATTGTCTGTTTAGTAAGTTGTCAATTTTTTTACCAGTTTTGAACAGGGTTAAAACGGTTGGTACCCGAATTCTACAGCATCGGAAAGGAGTTTCTTAAAGAAGTCGATTAATTTTCTCCCTATTCAAAAGACATGTATACAGACGGTGAAGCATAAACGTAATCGCTGGCATTCGCTCCAAGAATTTCATGACATCAGACATAAATATTGTGTATAAAATACGACCTATTTAAACTACCCTCAATATTTGCTCGTCAAATCTGTCGTCGACGTATATCCCAAGAAATTTATCAAACACACGAAAATTGTCAGCGAAAACTTCTTATTTAGTTATAAGCAAATGCCTCAAACTCTGTTCGGATTTCGTAGAAAATAGGTAGGTGGGGCACAAAGCGTTTTGTCAACGCAAAGTTATTAAATCAAAACGGAAATGAGTTGCGAAATACGACAACTTTTTTCCATACATATTTTGAGGCGCTTGTTATGCTAACACGTGATGCAAAACATTTGGGGAATAGGTCATCTGATAGGACCATGTTTTAGGTAAGAACAATTAGTATATAAAGGAATGCGTGACAATGTAGTTTTAGTACGGGCTTCCACAAATTATAATAACTGTTTTAGTACATTGACTGCCTCGGTGGCGCGGTGGGAGCGTATGCGACTGCTGTTCATGAGGTCTCGTGTTCGAATCCTGGGTCGAATCAAATGTCTGTATGATCTGCAAATATTTGTTTCGGAGTTTGGGTGTTTTCTATGTATAATATGTATATATTTACAAAAAAAAAGTATGTATGTATTCATATCAGTTGTCTAGTACCCTTAATACATGCTCTGTTTAGTTCGGGACTAGATGGCGTTGTGTGTTAGATGTCCGAAAAATTTATTTATTTATTTATTCTTCTATAATCCGCGTAGCTTCTTCAATCATCCACTTGCCACTTGAAAATACGCAAAGCAACGCCTGATAGCTAGCGATTATCTCCGCCCATGGACATCCACAGCACCAGAGCCATCACAAGTGCCGGCTTTTGGTGGATAGAAAAGGGTTAGGGTATGGGCCTCCCGTATTCTCACGTACTCGTGAAATACAGTGTAGGCGCTGTTTCACATCGATTTTCTGGGAAGCCGAAGTATCACTCCGGTCGAGCCAGCCCATTCACCAAGACCTATTTATTTACTAGCAAATCACCCCGGCTTCACGCGGGCATGTTACGGAAAATATATAAAATACTAATATAAATGTGTATATATATATATATATATATATATATATATATATATATATATATATATATATATATATAATGTGCGACTTATTTTTGCTAACGTCCTTAACAAATATCGTTTTATTTTAATCAATATACTCAAAATTTAACAAGTTATATTCGAAAACCTTCCTTAAAATTGCCCTAGTTATTGGTTAAAACCGCATAAAAATCAGCCCAGTGGCTTTTGACTTTATCGCGAACAGACAGGCAGACATATACAGCATTGTTTTATAATATGTAGTGAAATAATATTATTATTGAAGTTGTTTTAATCCCATAAACATGATCATCAGTATCATCAACAACCGATAATGTCCCACTGCTGGGCTCGGGTATCCTCTCAAGAGAAGGTTAAGGCCATACCGTCCCTACGTTGGCCAAGTGCGGGTCGGGGATTAATCCCAAAAACTAAAATATTATCTATGTTACATAGCTTAAAAAAAATCTGATACCAGTGGAGAGCTTTATTAGAAAAGGTATAAACTACAATGTTTCTTTATATAAATCTCTTCACTAACAACGTTTCAGTCTATCTAAATATATTAAACTCTGACGCACATTTGAATTTATGTATATTAACTCAGTATAATGTGCGCCATGAAGAAAATGACTTTCAAACAGCTTTAATAGCTTAATTAGGCTGCAAGCGTTATCAGTAACTATGTACCGTCTAACAGGTCGTGTGCTTTAGACCAAGATAAAACGTATAAAATACGATACTAACTTGTTCATAATATAAATGTACAAGCTTATTAATTTTGCGGCAACCTGACCAAATACTGACTAACCTTTTTTAAGCGCAGTTTGAAAGAAAATGACGACGCTTAGGCGGAAACTAAATATTCGAACGGAAATAACGTTCAGAAATCAATTGATTGGTCTTTCATGCAATCGATGGTCATAAATAACTACTTTGGCTTAAGGTAGATAGTATTTTTTTTTCTTGTCAGTACACCATAGTGTTGTCTCGGTTAGGTATAAGGGCTTAGTCTAGTCTAGAGCTGTAGTGGGAATATTTTTGGTCGTATTGAAAGTAAAGTTATATAAGCTGCCAAAAGTATACAGAAATTTACTCCATTCAAGAATTCTGGTAGGCAATTCCTTATATTATTCTTAAGTTATCAATGTATTTAGTATATATGTGCATTTAGTATCAAGTAAAAATCTTTATAGCCGTTTTCGAGATTATATATCTTTACAAATATTATAAAGAGGTAAAGTTTTTTACGTTGTTTGTATGGTTATAGGGGTAATCTTCAGAAGTATAGATCCGATTCTGAAAATTCTTTCACTAACAGAAACCTCCTCAACGGCCTCACAGAAAACCGGTGTGAAACAGCGCCTGCGCTGTATTTCACCGAGTGAGTGAGGATACCGGAGGCCCATAATCCAACCCTTCCCCTCATCCCCCTCCCCATCCCCCAAGGCCGGCAACGCACTTGAGATGCCTCTGGTGTTACGGGAGTCCATGGGCGGCGGTAATCGCTTGCCATCAGGCGATATGTCTGCTCGTTTGCCCCCTATTCCATAAAAAAAACAACTCTACTCAGGAGAAAAATAGGCTAAAATATATACATATTACCCGACCCTTGCTAAGAAGTACACATTTCTACCATATGGGCTCTGTTTGTACATAGGTCCCTTCCTGTGATAGAAACGTAGTAATAAATACGAATAGCTGTCTAAACTAAAATTATAGTAAAGTATAATATATATATAAAAAAAATAAGCTATACCTCGAATACATAAAAACTTTTGATAAAATTAAAACAGCCTATATAGCCCGAGCTATTATTAAAATCTATTGACATTTCAACCGTTAAAATCGGCTCAGTAGTTCAGCCGCTACGGTGGAATATACAAACATGCATACTATCACTAATATAACTACCAAAAATATAACCCTTCCTTTTGGTTTCACCTAGTTGGATAAAAGACAATAACAGACAAAAACTGGTACATGACTTAAATCTGACTTAAACTAAAATTTGAAGCATAAATATAGAAACAATGCTGATAAACCTCAAACCTAAGAGAAAGACATATCAGTTGACTTTATACTCGCAGAATATCCCCATCTATCGACCCGAAAGGACTCGTCAGATGAAAAGTTGTGACGACTTTTGGTCAATTTGCATGTTTTCCTCATGAACTAAAACCGAGCTCATTTCGAGTGCAACCCTCTTTGGGCATTCTAGTACGACAGTTTTATTCAGTTGCGATATTAAACTAACGCAAAAGATAATATATATAAAAGTTAAATAAAACATATTCTTCTGAAAAAGCTTTAAAAAATAATTTAACTGTCAATTTATTCTTTTTTTGATGATATGGCAACCAGCCGGATCAGCTATTTCTGCCAATGTCAAGTGTTTAAAGTCTTCAATTCTAAGTCTTCCGAGTCTTCAAGTCTTCGTAGTGATGGTATTAATGATAAAAAATATAAAAAGTGCATGACATGAAATGGGGACCGTCTTTCGCAAAAACTAATAACGATCTCAAGTCAATTTATTTTAGACACCTTTCATAGTAATTATATTTTATACTTTAATATTACGATGTCATCTCTGTTCGCTGATACGGTTTTTTCTACAAAGATTGCAAGTGACCAAAATAGTTTATAGCTACAAGTAACAATTTATGATATTAATTATAATATTTTCTGAGTATTAAATATTAAAATTAATTTAAAACACTTACAAAAAGCCGACTGCTTAAAAGCAATGAACTGAAAAGAGGAAAAAAATACGATATACATATATCTGTATATTTAAATTAGTTAAACTTAATACTGAAAATAAATAAATAATTTATGGTACCACATGCGGTACGGCAAATGTAGTTTTGGTAGATAGTACAGTAAATAGTCCCTGCCTGCAGCATCATAAACTATTTACTTTAACTAATTTAAATATACAAGTATTACAAAAATAATGAACTCAAAAGAGAAAAATAAGCAGTACATACTTCGAGGGTTCTTTGTTTTCATAAGTTTTCTTTTTATTTATGGGGTTCCAAAATGACTTTACTCTGCCTGGTGGAAAGTATTTTTTTTAATTGTTTAGATTAATTAACCGACAAGTTCGTCGAATGTGAATTTGAAGGTTTCAAATTTAGAAGCCGAATCTGAGGAATTCAACAACCTCATATGTTACAAACATTCCAGCAGTGTGGGCTGTAGACTGTGCCAAATAAATGGACATACATACCCACATTTATACATTACCCTCCAAACTCAATCGGAAAAAATACTCCCATTCAAGAGATCTTGTTTATTTTTTTTATCTTAATCGACTTAACTATTAAGAACATAAGTCACGTAAAAGTAAATATCTCCTAGAAATAAAAATAGAATAAATAAAAATAAAAAAGCCTTTTAATTTCTTGTAAATTTTACACTTTCAACATCTATCAGTATTTGTTTTATGCCATGTTACAACATTTATTTTTTGTTTATCATTCTAAATATGTATCATTTGAAATCTTAACTATTTATATACATAAATTAGTTGTCACTATAATCTCAAAAATATATATTAAAATATATAATATAATAATATCCTTATTAAAGATATATATATACTTTCTTGAACTAACACAAGCAACATTATATCTTTACTTTTTAATATATTCAACAGTCTCATTTAAACCTAGCTCAAACAAAACAGTGAAAATGTCCCTTTTACTAGAGAACGGCAACCTCGTCTCACCTACTTTCATTAATTAGAGAAATTGCCCCAAGTCCCAGATATTTTGCCAGACTTGTGTCAAACTGAGCTGAGATAAACCAGGAAAGCTATTTAACCTATATTTTCATTTGAAGCTCAGCGTTTTCAAGTTGCGACAAATAAAAATAATTTCTAGGGTAGATTTAAAGCCGCCCTTGTACAATATTTTCGCCAAAAATTTTGATCTGATTTGACTACCTCGGCGTATTCGATTGCTGTGCTTGAGATCTCGGGTTCGATGCCCGGGTCGGATCAAATGTTTGTATAATCTGCAAGTATTTGTTTCAAAGTTTGGGTGTTTTCTATGTGTAATGTATTTACAAAAAAAAGTATACATGTATTTATATCAGTTGTCTAGTACCCATAACATAAGCTCTGCCTTCAGACTAGATGATCATGATGCTCATTTTTTTATTATACTATTTGTCATATTTTTTTTTTTTTTGAAATATTATTATTTTTACTATCATAGTATGGAGTCACCTACATGGATCTGGTACAACTTTGACACCATCATCGTATAGCATTGAAGTCGTCCAATACTGAACGAATCATAAAGTAAGTTAAAAATACTGTATCAGTTTGAATCATCATCATCCTAGATATTTTTATTTATCCCAAGATTTGAGGTCGGCTACTAGTTCAACTGGTTTTACCAGTTTGAATAATTATATTATTTTCCTATCGTTTAATACCTAAGCAATCTCATCTTTAATTATCATGATAATTAAAGAGTTTTTTATCTGTAGCATTGGTTTAAGAGAATACACCGTGATAAAACAACAGTAAACCGCTTAGTAAAATGAGTGAATTACATATTTTTTCAAAACAATTAAGAAAAAGTACCTGATAATAGCTTTTGCCTGCGGTTCCGCCCGCTATTACACAATTATTTGTTTCCATGTACAGAAACAGCGATCAGTTACGCTTTTATTGTATGTATTTATTTATTAAGTATACAACAAACAGACTAAGGAAAGGTTCAATCGGAAGAGAAAAGCCACTAGCTTATTTCCTACTCCACACACACAGCTGATTTCATTTTAATTTTTTTTTATGTCGTAACCATGGCGCATGATGCAGAAGTTTTACTAGGCCACCATGGTGTGGGTCTTTGTATTGTCTGCATTCGCAATGAATATGATGACCACCACTCTTGGAAGCCGCTTATGCTTTCCATTAGGCAGGGTAGAGTCACTTTGGTAGGCTCATAAAAAACCATTATACAATAAAGTGTTAAAACACAAGATTCAACTTTTTTTTTAACACCTCCCGCATTAGGAATATAAATTCCTGTTTCGCGGGGATCTTTACAAACACACATGAAACGGACACAAAGTACACCCAGACTTAGAACAACAATTTATGAATCACACAAAGTGTTGTCCCATGTAGGATTTGAACCCACAACACTTGGCGCAGTAGGAAGTGGTGTGGCGACCACTGAAACCACCAGGCCAACCGTGTAGTTGTACCAATTGCTATAGCATTTGGCTGTGTTAACTTAGAATCTTAGTTTTTAACTCGTCATTATCATCATTATCACCAATCCATAATGTCCCACTGATAGTCTCGGGTCTCCTCTCAAAAGAGGGTTAAGGCCATACGTCCCCAAGCTAGGCAAGTGCCTGTTGGAGACAGGCAAATCAACGTTGTGGCTACGTTATCCTGCCGTTGATGTTTTTAAGCCGCCCAAAGGCCTCGAACTAATCTTCACGACTGTTATCCTATGATAACAACCGGGACCAACTGCCTAACGTGACCTCCGAATCACGGAGACGAACGGTATTATACCACCAGCGTTCACCCATCCAAGTACTGACCGCGCCGTCGTTGTTAACCCTAGGTGATTGTTTCGAATCACCGTGTACAATTGGGTTTTAGGCGCCCTTTTAGCTACAGAAAACAAGAAATTAGGTAAAACTTAAAATTAAATTTCAGTTAGATTGTGAACGTATAACAACCGACAGACAAATGGACTGTCAACAATATAATCCTATAAGGCTGACTTTTTTTCCTTTTGTGAAATGGAACCCAAAAACATCAAAGAGCTTAAACTAATGAGGATTACACAAAAAGATAAAATGGAATTTCACATTTTTTTTATTTTGCGAAGTAAAACAGCTGTTAGGCATTCGGCATTTAAAATCCAAACATTTCTCTAGAGGACGAACCATTCATATGTAATTAAATTAAATTTTCCGCTAAAAATATTTATTTAAGCGGCGGTAGGCGTAATGGATGACGTCTGACACGTTATCCATTACGCTTGCGATCTATTGAGTATAGGATAAACCCATCCAGCACTTACCCATTTTTTACATGTGGAATCCCCCTCAGGCCTTCACCCCACCGGGGTTTGCAGCGGAGCGGTGTGTCAGAATCGAATCGACTAAAACCACACGGTGTGCCACTCTGCGCCTGAGACGGTCCGGAATCCGGAAACCGCTCTCTTACAACACCCGGACCCCTCCCAGCGATCCAGCACTTACCCAAGATGAATCTATTAATAGCACATTATGGGTTAAAATATGCGACAAATTTTATAAGCACTTTTTCAATTTAAGAAAATGTTCTAGGAAAAGGTCAGAATCTCATTAAACTTCCAAGAGCCTTACATAGTGGACGTAACCATTGAAGATAGTTTTAGCGAAATGGAATTCGTATAATTCCTGTTAACCAGTCTTACGTAATCCTTTACTAAAAAGGCTTTTAACTAAGGATGGTCTCACGTATATATACTTCTTTAGGTAAAAAAATATCAATTAGCACGAACGGTACTGAAATCTTAAATGTGGAAACTGTAGGAATTTTTTTCTATACTTCTTTGGGATAAGAAAGGAAACAAAATTGTTAAGAGCTGTTAGTAGATTTTTCGTAATTGAAACCTGAAAGTTATAAAATCACTACTATTAAAAACAGAAAAAATAATTTCAAATATCAAATATTTATATATTATATTATATTAAAAACTATGTTACTTCTATTACTTCCAAGAATATGTTTACAAAGTTTCATGATGATCGGTTAAGTAGTTAAGTAGTTTTTGTTTGAGCATTCACGCAATAATTACTTCTAAACAAACTTACATTCACAGTCATAATATAAGTAGGTAATTTAAAGAATCATTTCTTACAGGAGTAGAATCGTGTGTTAACGTTTTCAAGGTTCGGTAGCTTCTTATTGAAAATAATTTCTTATATAATTAAAAAAATAAGATAATTAATATAATTAATCTAGAAACTTGTTGACAAAAGGTGCAACGTGCTTGAATTTAGTAGGCGCAATTATAAACCTATGATTTCATAAAAATAGAGTACNATTAATATAATTAATCTAGAAACTTGTTGACAAAAGGTGCAACGTGCTTGAATTTAGTAGGCGCAATTATAAACCTATGATTTCATAAAAATAGAGTACATTTTTGAACAACATTTTTAAAACAGCACTAGCTTTAACAGCATGGACAATGTAGCGATTCAAGCGGTTGCTACTCCGCTATCTACTGTGCTAAAGAGTTAAGGGTTTGAAATCCCAAGTGGAAATATACTGTGATCGACAAATTGTTGTTCTGCGTCTGGGTGTTATTTTTGCCCGTTACACATATGTTTGTAGTTCGGGAATCGTCTTAAAAATAATCATTTATGATCCAGTCACATTTATGGAATAGGCAGCAAACGAGCCGAAGTATCACCTGATGATAAGCAATTAACGCCACCCATGGATACCCGCAACACCAGAGGCATTACAAGTGCGTTGTCAGCCCTTGGGGTTGGGAAGAGGGATGGGGAGGAGTTGGGGAATGGGCCTCCGGTATCCTCACTCGGTGAAGCACAGCACTAGCGCTGTTTCACACCGGTTTTCTGTGAAGCCGTGGTATCACACAGGTCAAGCCGGCCCAATAGTTCCACAGCGTGACTCTCCCACTATTATTACAAATAAATTAACGAATAAGATAGACCTATGCTACAGATCCACCATTTGTTTAAACTTTTAAATTGGCAACTAAGTACTGGAAATCGCAGTATGCAATTTTTAAGCAAATGGCCCAATTAGATTTCTTATTTCTCGTTTCATCTATGTATCACACATGGGGACAGCTGTTTTATTTTTCTTCTCTATTTTTCGCTGTCCAATACATCGTATTCGGAAATATTACACGCAGTACTTTCTTATCTCAACTCATGTTTTCAAGTGTAAGTTTCTAATGTAGTCGGGTCGGCTCATTACAATGTGCCCCGACCATGCAAGAAAGCAAGCATATCATTAAAATGCGAGAAAGCATTACATGCCTAATTTTATCAGTAATGTCTTGTGGGCCCAATCTTCCTTTTACCTAGTTATTACGGATCTTATAGAGCCTGGTAGCACCGTACATCATGTACAAATACATATGAATAAAATTGTAGTGTCTGTTTGCAATATTAAAATAACCGCTTTATACTAAATGCATATATAAAAATACAATATACCAAATTTTTTTACAATTTTTTTATCTGTTTGTTCCGGAGAATCTTTGAGAGATCGGCTGGACAGATTTTGACGGGACTTTCACTGACCGATGGCTGACGATGTAAGGAGTAACTTAGGCATTTTTAGATTTTTAGACTAGCTTCGTCTTCATCAGGCTCAGCTAGTACTTAATAAGCACAGTATTAAGATAATAATATTATTATTTGTCATTACGCGATTATGTCACTAGAAGCTCTCTAGTAACAATAAACGAAGGTCATAAGCGGATTAGTGTAACGAAGAGGTCACTTGTTATTCGTTTGGCTTTGTATATCTTAATTAATGTAAGGCATTATTCAGATGGATAGATTGTCAAAAATAAGAAAATACATTTTAGTATCAGAAAAAATACACATTTACTTTAGTATTAACCTAAGCAGCTGACGAATGGACGGAAAATGTATCATCTATCAAACCCACATACCAACTTTCAATCTCATTTATACATAAAAGCACAACAATACACGGTTAGCTTAGTGGTTTAAGCAGTCGCCACGCTACTTTCTACCGAGTCAAGTTTTGTGGGTTCTAATCTCACAGGGGACAACACTTTGTGTGACCAAAAAATTATTATTTTGAATCTGAGTATTCTTTGCGTCCATTTTTTGTCCACGGGGAGGCCTCTTCTAACAAATATATTTCTTTATATAAAACGGAAGGAGAGATATTAAAGTATTTTTGTTTAAAACGACTACTTAGGTCAGTGATACAATGCTAAGCTATCATCAACCACACTGCACACTGCTGAACGAAGGTGTCCTCTAAGGAGCGCCCACTATTCTGGTTTTGTGTAGTCCGCATTAATTCGCTGCCAGCTGCTTTCTCCAACTGAAACAAAAAAATATTTTTTTTATTTCGTGAGCGTTGAATATATTCACAGCTAGTTTAGATAACATTTATTTAGAATAAAGGTCAGCTTACGCTAAGTCGCAAGGTCAAAATGTTTTTTTCTTAACATTGAACGAGGAAAGACGCAAGCAAAAACTAGTAAGAATAAAATAGGTTCACGGTACAAGATAGAAGCGAAAAACTGTTTACACAAAGCTTATACTAATCTAAAGCCAAAAATTAATTTCTGTAAATGAATTTCTTATAATCATAATAGTTATATCTCTATAATTACATATAGTATAACTTTAAAAATGAATGAGTTGCAATAAAAGTTTAATATTATTTAAGGGTGCATGTGTTAAAAAATTAATTTAAGCAACCTTCTGAACGATTTAAAACAGATAGGTTACAGCTAAATATACAACTAATAAATTAGTGAATAAACGATGAAACGGTCCCTAAATTACACTAATATTTCCTAAGCTGGCTATGACTAAATTTCCATTAGCGAACTCCCGGCTGTAATCATGATAACGTATCAAGGTCATGAATGTGAAGGAAATTATGTTCTGTCAACGTCCACCCACATCTGTATGCTTATCAAAATGGGTTGTATAACTTATTTAGTTATAATTACTTCGGAGATGAGAGGTCCATAAATAATGAACAGTAAAACAGAATATTAAGATCTAAAAAATCCGATTGCTTGTAGTGACTACCTTAATTACGAAAAAATATAGATATTCTGCCTCGGTGGCGCAGCGGTAGCGTATGCGACTGCTGTTATTGAGGTCTCGGGTTCGATTCCCGGGTCGGATCAAATGTTTGTATGATCTGCAAATCTTTGTTTCGGAGTATATATGTATTTATATCAGTAGTCTAGTACCCATAGTGCAAGCTATGCCTAGTTTGGGACTAGATAGCGTTGTGT
>PKRV01002731.1:0-23620 GCA_003709505.1 Hyphantria cunea
CGCACCTACCCTATGACGCCCGTAGTGTGAACACTGCGGGCGTCATAGGGTAGGTGCGCGGGTATGAGGGGAGGGGTGACGAATTCCACGCGGGTCTCAAGTTATCGCGCATGAGTAGTATATATATATATATACATACACATACGTACAATACACATACATATACAACTAAATATATTCTACTAAAAAGAGGATAGAAAAAAAATAGATAGATGTAGACAGAGATAAAATAACAAAAAAAACATAATAACAAATAATGGTCCTTCAGTAGCTTTTTAAAAGTAAGCAAAGTTTTTGCTTTTCGAATTGCCTCAGGCAAATCGTTCCAAAGTCTTACCGCTTGCACAGTAAAAGACCTGCCCGCAAACTGAGTTGGATGTTTTGGCATCTTCAATATTAAATTCTCTGATGACCGGAGGTCTCTGCAATGTATGTTTTTTAAGAACTGAAAACGTTCTTTGAGATAAAGAGGAGTATGAGGATGAAACAGAACACTGTATAGAAGGGAAAGAATATGTATATTCTGGGGAAAGCGTATTGGTAGCCACCTGAGCTTAGAACGAAACTCAGAAATATGATCATATTTGCGTAAACCAAATATAAATCTAATGCAGAGATTTTAAAGTCTTCTTCTTTTGATGATATGGCAATCAGCCGGATCAGCTATTTCTGCCAATGTCAAGTATATCGAGTCTTCAATTCTAAGTCTTCGAGTCTTCAAGTCTTCGTCGTGATGGAGTTAATGATAAAAATTATAAAAAATGTGGATGACATGAAATGGGGACCGTCTTTCGAAAAAACAAAAAACGATCTCCGATTTTAAAGTCGCTCAAGTTAATTCAGTTGGTCTTCGGTGAGATCCAGATAGCTGACATCGGCATAGTCAAGGATGGGAAGTAGAAGAGATTGTGCGAGCGCAATTTTTGTGTCAGTGGGAAGAAAGTTTCGTAGCCTTCGCATAGATCCTGCTGCTGCAAATAATTTACGGCTAACTTCCCCAATCTGAGGACCCCAAGATAAGTATCTATCCATATAGATCCCCAAGTTTTTTTACATTATCACTGTATGGAACAACCGAGCCGTTGCAACAAACATCTGGCAGCTGCTTAAAGTTTATTGTACACAGTAACCTGGAGCTACCCACTATAATTACTTGTGTTTTCTTTGGGTTTATACTTATTCCATATTCCGTACTCCAGTTGCATATCTGTTGTAAGTCTCTGTTAATGATATCCACTGCTTGCGTTAAACTATCTGGATTAGCTCGTGTGTAAATTTGAAGATAATCTGCATAAAGATGGCAGAAAGAAAGTAATTGATTAGTTTATAAAAATTGCAAAAAGTAACGGTGATAGATCGCCGCCCTGAGGTACACCTGCAGATGTTGTACGCCAAGAGGAGTTAACATTATCGATACAAGCACGCTGCTGGCGACCGTACAGGTAACTACGAAACCAGTCAATTGCCGATGGAGATATTTTAAGTGAACACAAGATACCCAGCAAGACATCAAAGTCAACGGTGTTAAAGGCGTTACTGAAGTCTAGCAAAGTGAAAACCGCTAGCTTACCTTCGTCCATGCCCGACCTAACATCATCCGTAATATGGACCAGAGCTGGACGAAAACCAGATTGGAAAGGATTAAGGAAACAATTTCTTGTAAGAAATGAGCTTAGCTGCGTGTTAATGAGGCGCTCGAGGACTTTGGAGAAAAATGGAAGGATAGATATGGGGCGATAATCAGAGATGGAGGATGGATTAGATTTCTTGGGAAGAGGAATAATTTGGGCCATTTTCCAAGCAGATGGAAATGTGTTGATGGATATGGAATAATTAAAAATGTGGCAAATGATAGGAAGGATTTCATCCAGGACAGGAAGAACCATATTACGGCTGATCCCGTCGCTTACTACGGCATTAGATTTTATTGATATAATGCTCCTCCTAACATCACATGCAGTAAATTGAATTAAAAGAAATTGGGAACAGTTAGGAGTCGGCAGAGTAGAAAGATTATTTAGCGTTGTAGTCTTGGTCGCTCCTCCATAGTTGGAGGAAGCAGAAAAATGTGAAATAAGGGACTCGATATCAACACCTTTTGAAGCACAAGTAGGACGTGACTTGCCGATCCCCAATGACTTGAGAAATTTCCAGACCTTAACTGGGTCACCATCTTCAACAGAATTGTGGATATGTCGGCGCTGAGCATTCCTACACATCTTGTTGCAGTGATTTCTAATAAATATAAATTTTCCCCAATTTAATGGAGTCGGGTTTTTTTTATATTTGGATTGAGCCCTTGCTTTCCTTCTCTGGACCTCCTTTATTTCCTCAGTAAACCAGGATGCAGGCAGATGTTTTACCTTTATTTGTCGTATTGGTGCATGTTTGTCATACAGGCCTATCAGATTTTTAGTGAACAAATCAAGTTTTTCATCGACACATTTAGACTTAAAAACAGGAGTCCAGTCGAAGTTTTCGATATCTCTGCTAAGATTTTTAACGTTCATATCTCGAAAATTACGCTGTGAAATTATTTTAGATCTAAGTTTAGGAGTGCGAGTGAGGTAGGAGAGAAGGAGAATGTCGTGGTAGGAAAACGAATCTGCAGAGCACTGACCATGTTTGGCAACATGCTCCACAGAGGACACAAGAATAAGATCTAAGAGTGATGGATTACGGTTTGGCAGATTATGGGTAGGATTTAAGGGAAGAATGGAGAGATTACTGAATTCAATAACAGATCGAAGGTTGACAGAACGAGAATAATTTTTCAGTAAACAAGTGTTAAAGTCACCCATGACTATCATATGACTGTATGAAGAAGTTAGATTTTCTAACAGTATTTCTAGAGAGGAAAAGTGGTCCACCCGTAAGGAGGGACTGTAAAATACACCGAGAAGTAGTTTTGTATTGGGAAGAAACATTTCAATGAACAAATGCTCGCCAGCATTTGTAGGTGGGGGCTGAGACGACATATTCACTATGGAGAAGGGAATGTGAGATCGGATATATATGGCACTCCACCGCCACGTCCACAGGCTCGATCATTCCTTACCAGCTGAAAGCCTGGCGATGTGTAAGATACCGTGGACAGACATGGCTTGAACCACGATTCTGATACAAGAATTACGTGGACATTCGTACAGTCGAACGTAGTCAGCGTCTCAGAGAAATGTGCCGGAACGCTTTGGGCGTTCAAATGAACGACATTGAAATTCCTTGGAACATCAGAGAATTGATTTGAAATGGTATCTGCTAGTGAAGGACTACTACTAAAGCTGGCATCATCACTGGATGCCGAAAAATATTCATCAATGTCACTATTACGGATGACATTATAAAGTATGGTTAAATTTCAATAAACTATTAATAAATATAATATAAATAGTAATAAATGCTAAATGGTTACAATAAGTGTATAACCTGCATATAATACTAGAATTTTCCAATTCATTTAATCTGTCTGCCGGTTGTATGTTATTTACATAAATAATATTTGAATGCTAGAAAAGTTTTGAACCTAGTGAAAAAAATAAACATAAAAGATGGTTGCGATCCACAACAAATAAG
The DNA here is from genome assembly GCA_003709505.1 of Hyphantria cunea. Lineage (NCBI taxonomy): Eukaryota > Metazoa > Arthropoda > Insecta > Lepidoptera > Erebidae > Hyphantria > Hyphantria cunea. The sequence goes on from PKRV01002731.1 coordinate 3,574, forward strand.
AAATAAAATTAAAAAATTAATAAAATTAAAATTCAAAATGGTGTTACTAAAAGGCCAGTATCCAAAACACATGAATGCAAAGCTAACTCTTAACACGTAAACTGGAACGCAATCCCTTTGTGACAGTATATATTTTGGTCTGTCATACGTTATCTACACTCACTTAAACTCCCATTATTTACTTTTGATATCAACAATTAGGTGGAATAGGGTAATCAATAGTACAATACGCAATTAGTGTGCAGACAAGGTACTCCGAAGTGCATGTTATGTGATAACCCAATCCCCCAAGATTACTAGACACGTTATCTACAAAACTATTCTGGAAAACAATGATGATGAAAATACTACTACAAACAATATTAAATTACTATTTCTTAGCGGCACGTCTGGTCTTAATCACAGTTGCTTTGGCAGCAGCTACCGGCTTTACTACATTATCTTTAATAGCGTAAAGTTCACGTAGTGTCGTTATACGATTTCTTTTCTCGTCCGGATCTGTAACGTGGATTACACCCTCCCGGGTCCAGCATCTGGTTACGCCAAACCGTTGAAGCGCACACATGAAGGCCTCGTGTCTACATTTGGTTAAAAACTCTGAAATAGTTATCCCAGTGCCCTTTAAATTCGTTTTGGCGTACCACACCGAATCTCTAGTTGTGACTTGTTGGAATTTTACTACTATAGGCCTGGGCTTACCAGATGATGGAACTCGTCCCAACCTTTGACTCCCTTTTATATGTTGTGTTGAGAGACCGCTCAATTTACACTGCTCGCTAAGGAGTTTATTGGCCACTGATGTATAACGTCTTCATTCTTCTCCTCAGGTACACCATGAAATAGTAGCATCTTCCGTCGGCTACGGGTCTCTAAGTTGTCTGCTGGTTGAGCTAGTATCTGGACTTGCTGTTGGAGGTCATTGAGGGCTTGAATCACAAATTTTTTAAATATTGAAAAGTCTCCCTCCATACTGGTGGGTGGTGTTGATGAGGTGGTTTCCTTTTGGAGCCTATCTCTTGATTCAAACTCTGCCATACGGGTGTTGAACAGCTCATTCATATCAGTGATTACCTTTAGTAGTGACTCCATAATAGCTGGGTAAAACTTATGTTGGATGGATAAATAACGCGAGTAAAATCCAAGAGTATGATTGGACAGTAAATACAAATTATTAAAAAATAAAGATAAATTATTAAATATTAAAAAAATTTGAAAGTAACTTTGTCTGTTAGATTTGCAAGCTAAGCATTTACCGACTACCGCCTTTTTAAAATATTTTCCTACCTACCTGCAAAGATATTTTGAAGATTTTTTATTTTCCAGTTTGTGTTATAATATCATTGCCTGCCTGTAGAAGTGTAGACGACACAGTTTTTATAGACTTAATTAAATTCAAACAATTATCGACATGTCTTTGAAAGATCAAATTATAATTATAGGACAAACTGATTCAAATACAGATCGACAATTACGAAAATACAAAGACATTTTGAGTTATAGGAACGATGCTGTAAGTTGTGAGGGAAACTCGCTGTACCGAAGTGCACTCGCTAAAGTATATGAGTCAGCGAAACGAAAGGAGGCCGGTAGGATTCCTATAGTTCATCTTTTCGATCTATGGAAGAAAGGCAACCGTATGGTGGACTGGACCGCGAGTTCGGGCTTACCATGGTGCAACATTAATTCTGAAGGAAAAAATTATATCCAAAACAACCCAGCAGCTATAAACGGATTGATAAAGTTCTGGTATTTCTCAAAGGGCGCAGGTCAAGAAAATATTCCTTCTTGTTTGGTGAAAACAGGTACCGGTAAAGAGTGGACGTATCCTGCTACAGTAAGTTTTGGAGAAGCGACCTTCGTAGTTGGACTTATGAAGGCGTTTAGTGAACAAGGCGACAGCAGTATTATCGCTCACGACTACATCTTTAATGCTGACGGAAAACAGCGTTTGTGCACCAGGTTTCATGCAGAGGACAAGTTCTACATAAAACTGAGTTTTAATGAGAACGCTGTACCAGCTTGGTTGATACATGACATATTTCGGTTACTATGGACACATATAGATTTCAGCCGTTATGCTGGAGGTGGACGATCAAATGCTGTGAAAATGTTTCAAATGCTTGAACGTATAGAGAAATACTTCATTAACACTACTATTTTGCTTCCAAATGAAATAAAAGTAAAGAAGTCGTGTGGAATACCTCAAGGCAGTTGTCTTTCAGAATTAGTTAGTTCATTTGTGTCTCTAATACTTCTAGAATATTTGAGCTACCACTTTGAAGGGAAGTGTACTGAAGACAAAATCGCATATGGTAATGAATCTATCGCACGCATTGGAAAACATTGGGATTTAAATGAGTGTGAAAGTATTATAAAAAGTGTCTTTGGTATAACGTTAAATGTACGTGAATGTAAAGTTACCAAATACATAAAATCTATTCAATTCCTGACAAATAATAAGTGTTAATTGATGAAGGTAGATTGTTTTTATAGATTGTTTTTACAGTGATATTTTTATTACTAATTTTATTGTCTAGTGAGGACTAGCTAGAATACCTGGTCTCCATCTGTTGTATGGGGTCTTCAAATTAACCTTACCATCCAACCAGATACCGGATGGTGAGCAAGTACTTCATGGACCATCCTTGCCAGATGTATGTAACTAAGTATTAAAAAACTAAGTTAATAATACTCAAGGGCACCGAGTTTTCAGGGGGGTGCATCTGCGTTTATTATATGATTGGCTGTGCCAGGGGGTGCAAGTGCACTCCTCTCGTCGCCCATGATAGTGCTACGCTCAAGCCAATCAATTTTTTATTTTACACAATTTTTTTTAAATGGCATTTTTTTTAAATTCAATGATTTTATATTTTTAGGTATGTGTAATAAATACATGGATAACACTATTTTCATGTGTGGTTCTCAGTAAAATGGAGACATTTACTGACATCAGCTTACGTACATATTTATTATACATATCGATTCATATAGCTAACTAAAATATTTTGAAACTCGTAGAATTTCTGTTGAAAAATGACATTTTTATAAAATTGTTGATTTTGTTAAAATTTTCAATGTAAGTGCATTGAAAATTTCATAATATATAATATAATATCGTTTTTTTTGTAACAAAATATAATTAGCATATAATTTGAAATAATAATTTTTATTAGTATTGTGACTTATGGGATGGTAGGTATTTGTAATAAATTGATGGATGGAAAATTTATTACAAATACCTTCTTTTCTTATATAATGATCTAAGCAGTTAATATTTAACAAATGTAATCAAGAAGTAAAGTAAATGAATAAAGATAAGAAAAAAAGAAGTTTCCGTTTGTTTATTACTCCCTAATTAATTCAGTTAGTTTTGAAAAGTGGCGTCATTAAATTTACGGACACCACACAGCCCTTATACCTAATGTTATACTGCGTTGACCAACTCCTGCCTGTCAGGAAATTCCCACGGACATCACCCACTGGTGATTATCTGGTACTCATACCGACCAAAAACCGCACTTCGCCCTAGTTGAGGAACGAGCTATACTCCAGGAACAATACCCTCGCCTTATAAATAAATCGACTTATCCGTAGAATAAAATCTTTGCTTTAAAAGAGAGCGATTTGAAATTGGTCAATTATAAAATTTGTTACAACATTTTGCTTAATAATTTTAGAGAGTTGAACGATTTCCAGAACATATTAAACATTATTGTGCGTCCGTACCAACGAAAACGCCCAATGTAAAACCTATTTTTTTTAATTTAGGGGACTTTATGTGTATATGTGACGATTTTTTATGTAAATATCTCTATAACTCCTTTGTTCGTTAATGCGTTGGTATCATGTGTACGTATAACTTTATTTAACGTAAATACATAATGTTAAAAGGTTTATGTGTTATAGGGTGCATGTAATATTAAATAAAACACGATTGTTAATCAACGTATATTAGTAATAATCAGTCAGTAAGTACTTATCAATTAGATACCCATTTTAGTATCTAGAAAACAATCAACAGAAAAGGGATATTAAATTATATAATATTAATCTTACGAATAATTAACAATGGAATGATTGTAAGTAGAGTTTAAATTTTACATTGAAGATTGAAGTCATTGACAATAAAATAGAAACCATAAAAAAACTAACAATTGTCTCCTCAACTTTTTATAATTAAAAATTTTTATTAGGTATATCTTTAAAAAATATATAAATACCTAAGTTTTATAGGTATGTACGTAATTAACAAACCACCCCACCAGGGTTTGCGGCGGGGTGGTGTGTCGGAATCGAACCGACTAAAACCACACGGTGTGCCACTCTGCGCCTGAGACGGGAGAGATCCGGGAACCACTTTCTTACGCCATCCGGACCCTAACATTCTGTACCTTTTTTTTTTGACCTGTTGGAATGCATTTACGCACTTCGCTCCCCCCCTGCGGGTACAGGGGGTTCGCTTTGTGTGGGGCTCCTGACTGACACCAACCAGACTACCCACTAAACCACCACGGTGTGCCACTCTGCGCCTGAGACGGGAGAGATCCGGGAACCGCTTTCTTACGCCATCCGGACCCCTCCCAGATCGGGACCCCTCCCAGGTAACATTTAATAACATTTTTTAACATTTAACATTCTGTACCTACCCGAACCATGACAATTGTGACATTAAGAATTTTAAAACAAACAAGTTCCATTTCACTTTGACCAATCAAACTTTAGTTACAGGTAGGTAATAAAAACATTTCAACATTAAACATCTCTTTTAAAAACGGAAATATCACAAACATCCTTGTTGTTATTATTCGCTATCGCTACTAATATTATTATATTCATTATTGTTCCAAGGTAAGGATCTAAAAACCTCATATTGAGAAGGTATAATTCCCAAATTGACTAAACTAATGAGATCCTTAAGTTTGTCTTTCGATAAATTACGTGAGATGTTTTAGGGGTGGAGGGGGTCAAGTCAAATCTCATCTAATCTATGTTGGAGAGAGGGGGGTGTCGGCAAATATCACGCAATTGTTTTTTCTGATTGAAACAAAAAATAAATATACTATTTTGGTGCATTTAATCCAGATTGTACATGCTTAAGATTTAATCTTAAGCGTTATCGTAATACGATTAAGATCATTCACTAATTCGTTCGAAAGAAAATAATTTCATTCATTCTTCGACGTTATAAATCTACTGACTATCGAACCACCATATTTGTTTTATACTAAATAGCTCAATTCAATCTGAATTTACGGTACAGTGTAGCCCGTCTTTTGTTTTCGCGACACTGTCAGCCAAACGCGCGACTCGATGAACGAGAACAATCTCACGGGAGATTGGTGATTGGGGGAGGGGGTTGAATAAAATCTCACGACATCTCACAAAGTTCGGAAGGTACAGAAGATTTAAAAAAACACCTAATGTAATTTTTGGACGCCCCCTTATAAGCTTCTTCAAAAGTTGATAAAGATGTGGTATTGCGGCGGCGGGTATTTGAAGATATTGACACAGTTTTATACTCAATGTCGGTATGGCTACATTTATTCAATAGCTTGTTAGGTTCTAATTCATCCCCAAATACTTCCCGAACATTATTCCAAGACACTTTAACCCCTTCTGTATTTTTGCACCAAACTTTGTAATTCAAATGGCCTTTTAAATCAAAAAACTTATCCTTGTCATGTTTCGGACATGACAAGATAAAGATATGGCATTGCGGCGGCGGGTATTTGAAGATATTGACACAGTTTGATACTCAATGTCGGTATGGCTACATTTATTCAATAGCTTGTTAGGTTCTAATTCATCCACAAATACTTCCCGAACATTATTCCAAGACACTTTAACCCCTTCTGTATTTTTGCACCAAACTTTGTAATTCAAATGGCCTTTTAAATCAAAAAACTTATCCTTGTCATGTCCGAAACATGACAAGGAATAAGTTTTTTGATTCTTATACTTCGTTCGACATTTAGCCTATCGAACAAGTAAACGCCTTCGTCCGGAGTCTAGATAGTTTTTTTTCTGCCTCCCTATCTATTAGAGCCCTTCTGTGTATGGCCCTTCTCCAGAAACCTATACTTTATTGACACGTTTTTTGGCTCAGTAAGTATAAAGAAAGAATGCGAAACGGTTTTATATGAATATGATCATATTATATATATATATATATATATATATTATCGATCACATTATCATAATTATTCTAATGATTATCAACATATAGTTATTATTTGATACTACGGGATTGTGTAACATTAAAGATGTATTTGATTGCCTCGGTGGCGCAGTGGTAGCGTACGCGACTGCTGTCCATGAGGTCTCGGGTTCGAATCCTGGGTCGGACCAAATGTTTGTATGATCTGCAAATATTTGTTTCGTAGTTTGGGTGTTTTCTATGTATAGTATGTATTTCCAAAAAAATGTATATGTAATAATATCACTTGTCTAGTACCCATAGTACAAGCTCTGCTTAGTTTGGGACTAGATGGCGTTATGTGTTAAAATGTCCGAAAATATTTATTACGCCGGAAGTACCATTGTATGAAAAGAGTACAGACGTGATTAACAATGTTTGTAAGTAGCGCTGGAAGCTGACAAGCGGAAGGCGCCAAGACATTAACATGATATAATATGAACCAACTATTTATTCCTTCTCCAGGTTTTTGAGCACCTACTTGAGCAATAATATATATACAAGATATTAATTAAAAGAAAGAAAAGTTGTAAAATTTCGGGATAAAAGACTTATTATTATTATTAACTATTCACTTGATTAATTAATTGTAAGCTTATAATATATATGAAGTTGGAATCGTTACTTATAACAAAGTATTTGCAGATCGACTTGATCGAGAATTCAGCACAGCAGTTGCATACACTACCACTGCGCCATCGAGGCAGTAAAATGTATTTTAAAAATTTAAAAGGGATGTTATTGGCATAAATAATAAACAGAAAATTCCGAACCAATTTTATTTAGCATACACAACCGGGAAATGACAAATACATCATATTAATTACATTCGAAATATCAACAGAATTATTATACTAATAAGGTATAGAACCAGTCGGGACACAAGCGTAGTCACAATAGTAATAATTATAATAATAAAAACAACAAAAAAATATTAATTCTCTATTACAAAATAAACGGGGTATTGATCTTATGGTTAGTGAATCGACTACTAAGCCCGAGGTCCGCTATTCAGACTAGTTACATCATCTGTTTTGTGTCTGGGTATAATTTTTTTCTCATCGTCGATCCCACAGTGCCTAAAGACGAAAGTTCAATGCGTGCATCCTACCCGTAATGACATACGGAGCCGTAACGTGGACACTTACGGTTCGACTGGTCCATAAGTTCAAAATCGCTCAGCGTGCAATGGAGAGGTATATGCTCGGCGTTTCTCTAAGGGATCGCATCAGAAACGAGGTGATCCGACAAAGAACCAGGGTCATCGACGTAGCCCACAGGATTAGAAAGCTGAAGTGGCAGTGGGCTGGCCACATTTGCCGAAGAACCGATAACCGTTGGGGTAAACGAGTTCTTGAGTGGAGACCGCGTCTCGATAAACGTAGTGTAGGACGTCCACAAGCCAGGTGGAGCGATGATTTGCGCAAGACGGCTGGCAGGAGCTGGATGCGAGAAGCCATAGATTGAACTAAGTGGCGTGAAATTGGAGAGGCCTATGTCCAGCAGTGGACTGCGATAGGCTGATGATGATGATGATGATAATTTTTAACCGACTTCAAAAAAGGTGGAATTTATCATTTCCACTGCTTTTTTATGTTTCTTACCTCAGAACTTTTGACTAGGTGAACCCGTTAATGATTCTTTTTTATTTTTATGCTGGTGCTTTTGAATTTGATCCTGTTCTTGAAGTCGGTTTTTTTGTTAAAATTTGATGTATTGCATTTAAAAACATTAAAGTAAGTATATCAGCAGTCAATTTGCCACATTGTCTTAGGGGACTTTGCAAACATACATGAAACGGAGACAAATAACACCCAGATTCAGAACTAATATTTGTGGATCACAGAAATTTATATTCCATGTGGGGTTTGAACTCACAGCACTTAAGCACAGTAGAAAGCTGCGCGGTGACCCCTTAAACCAACATGACATCCGTGCAGTCAGTTGGGGACCAGACTGGCATGTATGTGGCCTGTGAAGTTATCGCTTACCATCAGGCGATACGTCTGCTCGTTTGCCCCCTATTCCGTAAAAAAAGGTAATGTGTGAATTCTTCAATGATTCGAGAAAAAACCAAGCAGAAAAAACGCTCTCAATCATCAGATAGTTATAATTCGAGTAATTGCTACAGCTTGTGTCCCAACCAACCACATTATTGTACCCTTTTAATGAACCATTAATAATCTTAACCACTTTAAGAAATACAGCATCTATGAACAGTTATACGAGAACTCACCTTACAACTATGACAGTGATGAGCTAAAAATACACGACAGAATCTCTTCCATTTTTGAAGTCGGTTAAATACACTCAACAATAGACTATTAACCCTTCTAACTGACTTTCATAGTACACCATGCTTTTAGCTAGACCTAAACAAGTCGTCAATACATCACGTTCAATCGTCAAGCTTCTGTCACTGATACTGGTTTGACCAGCATTTAATTTTAAAAACATAAATATTTAGAAGGTATTTAATCGAAATTGGTTGCCTAATTAGAATTTGTCGGTCATCGGGTTCATAACACGGCAGTGCAACCTGGTTGAAACGTCAGGCAATACCTTTAAATGAGTGATCGCGTTAATTCCCGTGTTAATAATTATTACATCGGTTCAAAAGGTATTATCGTTACCAGGTGGGTAGCTACGTGCGTAGCTGGATCGAACTGGTTAAATTGATTGAACTCGTTATATATTATAAGTAAGACCCGACTTAATCAGTAATTAGAATTTCAGTGTAATCAGCAACTGGATTTGAGATAAAACATATCTTCGCTAAGTGCTTTAGTTGTTGAGATATAAGCATGGCCAAATTGGATAAACTAACCTCAGATCGGCCTCATATAAACACTTATAACTTTTGAACCCGACAAATAATACATATTTCGACTGATTAACGATTAATTTCGACTAATCAGCGAAACATTTCGTCTAATCAGCGAAAAATTTAAACTAATCAGCGAAATATTTCGACTAATTAGCGAATTTCAATTAACTGGCAACAAATTTTGGTATCATTAAAATTAAAATCCACGATGGTGGCCAAACCCGTGTCAGTGATACTTACATATTTTCGAAAACTGATAATCATGCTTAGATACATTTTTTTTATTAATAATAATACATTTATTTGTCAGAATACACAGTTTTTAGTAGTTACATTTTAAATACAGCCCATATTCTATGATTATCAGGTGAACATAATTATAAAACAAGAACCTACCATGCCCTTAAAAATATAATAACCAAAATATACTAACTCCCGATTATCATATAAACTATATATTACATATCTCAATTAACAATAAAAAAACACATAACACACAGTAGTAGAGTCGCGACTAAGAATACGGTCACACTTGCCGGATACTTACGGATATATTTGTTTAGTAGATAGCCTTACTAAAACAGAGCCTGGTAATATTATCCATAAAAATTAGCTCGATCTTTATGATAATTGTCAGTAGCGTCATTGTAGAATTTACGAGGTAGGTTTTAATAATGAACTCTACACCTAAAACGCGTTTATTGGTATATTTATAAAGTATTGCTCTTCGTTAAAAACGAACACATAGGTGATGCACAATAAAATTGCTAGTTTAAAGCTACTTGGTCAGTTTCGTAGCCATCTGTCTAAACTACTAGTCAAATATTTGGAATATTATTATAAAAAATGATTGTAAAAGGTTTTTTTGATATTTGAATAGTGTAAAATCTGATTATAGAGCAGCGCACTGAACTTAGCACATAACCAGAAATATTTGTATCACAATATTATATTATAAGTTTTGATGTTTGTTGGTTACTAATTGGCACCAGAATTGCTAAATAGATTTACACAAAATTTGGAACAAAGATATATTTTAGTTAACTATTATAATGTTACAATAATTGTAAGTAAAAATGTATGAAAGAAACACATCTCAAGTAAGTTTTGCTGCGGCAAGTGTGTCCATATATTAGTTATATAATACTACTTACTTCAAATTAAGTATTATAGGAGATTCCAATTACAATATTTATAAGTAAAAGCTAACGGAATGTTAAATTTGTACATTAAAAGAAACGAAACATGTGTGACAGATTAAGATAATGAATAAAAATAAAAAATAATATAATCAAATTGTTTGTTGGACAGCCTCTTACAGAAAAATACTTTTATAAGTATAGTTATATATCATTTGAATAAATTTTATTTTAATTTAAATAAATAAAATTTATTCAAATGATATATTTTATTTATTTAAATTAAATTTTATTTATTTAAATTAAAATAAAATTTAGTATAGTTAAGTAATGCTGATAAATAGCTGACTTCTGAGTGAGACATTACAATTCAGTTTTATTAATATTCATGCATTATTTTGTACGGACATGTCCGGGTACGTCCGTACATTTTCTCTTGCCAAAAAATAAACTTAACAGTAAATTTTCGAGTTGTTAATAAATTTGTAGTTGTAAAATAAGATAAAAAGAGGATCGTTCGTTCGTTTCGTCTTACTCCCAGAATCAACGACCTTGAATTACAAATACACGTTTCTGGAATACCTTCTAAAAACGGTTGTTTAGAATACCTTCTAAAAACGGAATATAGATAGAGGTTGAAAGTATAAGAGGGAAATGCACCAAAATATACACTATTATGGGATTACACGCGATCAGATTTGGTGTTTATAGTTATCAATCATCATCAATAGCCTTTAACAATCAACTGCTGGACTTATGGCTCTCTTATAAAAGGAGGTTTTGGTCTACTCTACTACGGGGTCCAGACGGATGTGTATAGGGTTTGTTTCCAATTTTATTTCTCTTTACATTCATGTAGTCCTGGTAGTTTTGCTCCCTCAGTCGGCTCTTACGACACCCACGGGGTGAATAGGGGTAGTCACTCCTTAATCTTAATCCTATAGTTATATATTATTTAGAATAATAATATCAATTTTGCATATAAATGTTCGCTTTTCAGAATACAATCGGCTTATATGCCTTATTTCCGTCTGGGGTGAGCAGAAACTGAAATGTATACACAATTGAAAAGTTTTCCCCAAAAAAAAGAACTTTGTTATTACAAGCCGACTCGTTTAGTCAAGATACTCGTGTTGATTCTCTTTCTACAATAGATGTGACCACGTGACTTAGCGTTCAGGTGATGTCATTTTCATATTTTTTTAACTTTCTAATATACGTTAATATTTTAGAATGTCAACTTGGTTAGGCGAGTTCGGTTTTAAAAAGCAAAATAGTGTTGCCAGACTGAAATAACTTTTTTATATTTTAATATTGCAACACTTATTGTGATGATATATTTGTTTAATTACGAATAATTTTATTATATGTTAGTAAATGTAGAGAACGATAACATGGGTATATAGATGTAATGTGACCCTAAAAGGGCTTTGAAGCGGTAAAAAGGAAATAATATATTTATGGATGACTCAGTATCTGGAATCACACCCTGAAACAAAAATTATACATGAAATATTTATTTACATATCTTTCCTGTACAAATAAAATAAAGGATGAGTGGCAAAATTGTAGACGTAACAATTGGTGGTCTTATCGTTCACTGCGATTTCTTCAAGACAACCCTAAAATGAATATTACCCAGGTGTTTGAGATATTTTAAATTATTAAAACAATGAAAAATATTTTGATACACAACGACACTGAAGACTTAGGCTTCATCGATAACAGTTCAGTTTCGGATAGCTTAACTGCCAGATAATTTGACGTATGTTCTATACAAATTGTGTTTTATTTTACATGTTCTGGTCATTTCATGTCAGGTCAGTTATTTTCAAGGTGTCAGAGTTCGGCGTTGCGATTGAAACGCACACCAATCGCTACGTATGAATTGAGTTCTTGTTGAGAATGAGTTGATATGAAATAGACTCACACTAGGCCATATGGAGAGGCTTATGTTCTACATTTATGTTCCTAGTGTTAACCAGTTTTGACTGTTAAGATCTCCAATCGCATGTCATGTAGCTGGTTATCATTATCAACAGTCTATAATACACCACTGCTTAATTTAGGCTTTTTGGAGGGCTTTTATGCCACGTATATTGTTCATTTAGTCAGCTCCTTTAATGCTGTTACGAAACGAACAAATCAGAATATTTGGGCAAAAGTGGCAATAATCAGACTATGTAGTATGTTCGGTGGTACAAATTCCAGATAAGTTCTAGTAATAATAATGCATTGTGGGGCAGAACAATGAACCGTACTACAATAAACGTTGGGTCTTACATGAATTGATTGTCGCGTATTTGGTTTCTTATCGGAATGTTCGAGATGTTTCGTAGCTGTATGTCGTAGTCGGACACGTTTAGAACTTCTTCGTCAAAAGCAGTTCAGTTCAGTTTGAGCTACAGTGCTATATAAGTGATTAACCCAGCGACTCCGGCGATCATTAAGGATAATTATTCTGAGTAATTCTGTGGTTTTAAGAAAGTTTTAAATAAAGTCTCTTTTAGTTGTCACAAGGCTTATTAACAACCAATAATATAAATATGAAAATCAATAATACGAAATAATAATATGTACGAACCTGTTTTAGTATAGGAACAGTTCAGGGAAGTACTTGGTGTAGGGAGGTACATTCTGTTGGTAGGACTTCTGTCCCGCGGGCGAGCACGAGCCCGACACCGGCAGCAAGGGCTCCTCGGCTATCGAGTTGAAGATTTCTTCCAACTTATCTTGGATCTCGTACTGGAAGTTAAATTAATTCATTACATGAGCGCGGGGGACTTATGTCAATTAAATGAACCTTTTCATTTTTTAAGATAAATTCTGCATGGTATTAGAATATTATTATAGGACTGCATGATTGGCCTAGTGGCTTAAGCGGTCGCCACGCCGCATTTTACCGCGTCTAGTATTGTGGGTTCAAATCCCACAATAATGTTTTTTCTTAATAAGGGAACAGTACTTAAAAAAACTGTGTCTTTACAAACATGCATGAAACGGATACATAGAGCGTTGTACATTAAACATGTGGGGATCGAACCCTTGATATATTCTTAAACGTTTTTAAGGACGCACACACACACACACTCTCACACACACATACACACACTTAAATAAATAAAAAAAATACTTGACACTTGTGATGCCTCTGGTGTTGCTGGTGTTCATGGGTGGCAGTAATCGCTTACCATCGGGCGATACGTGTGCTCGTTTGCTCAATAAAAAAGAAATGCTCGGGATGGAATATCAGCCGTTGGCTCCTCTATGGTATCAATCATGCTAAATTTCGTTTCTTTTATAATATGTTTTTTTTATTCCATGCATTTATATCGTAAAATGTAAAAGGATAAATAAAAATCCTCATTCAATCTCAATCGTTCATTCATTGTTATTCGTTCTCGTTCAATGAGTGAACGATTGAGCGCGGGCGTTACCTTGGGCTGCGTGATGTGCTTGAGGTGGTCGAAGGGCGCGGTGCGGAAGGCGCTGTTGAGCGTGGCGCGCTTGCGCTGCAGCTCGCGGCGCTCGGCGTCGCTGCGGCCGCCCGCCGCGCGCCGCAGCGCCTCCAGGCTCACGCTCTCCGCGCCGCCGCGCTCCCCCTGCACACACACGCACACACTCACTACGCCTGCTCACGGCCGCCCGCCGCGCGCCGCAGCGCCTCCAGGCTCACGCTCTCCGCGCCGCCGCGCTCCCCCTGCACACACACGCACACACTCACTACGCCTGCTCACGGCCGCCCGCCGCGCGCCGCAGCGCCTCCAGGCTCACGCTCTCCGCGCCGCCGCGCTCCCCCTGCACACACACGCACACACTCACTACGCCTGCTCACGGCCGCCCGCCGCGCGCCGCAGCGCCTCCAGGCTCACGCTCTCCGCGCCGCCGCGCTCCCCCTGCACACACACGCACACACTCACTACGCCTGCTCACGGCCGCCCGCCGCGCGCCGCAGCGCCTCCAGGCTCACGCTCTCCGCGCCGCCGCGCTCCCCCTGCACACACACGCACACACTCACTACGCCTGCTCACGGCCGCCCGCCGCGCGCCGCAGCGCCTCCAGGCTCACGCTCTCCGCGCCGCCGCGCTCCCCCTGCACACACACGCACACACTCACTACGCCTGCTCACGGCCGCCCGCCGCGCGCCGCAGCGCCTCCAGGCTCACGCTCTCCGCGCCGCCGCGCTCCCCCTGCACACACACGCACACACTCACTACGCCTGCTCACGGCCGCCCGCCGCGCGCCGCAGCGCCTCCAGGCTCACGCTCTCCGCGCCGCCGCGCTCCCCCTGCACACACACGCACACACTCACTACGCCTGCTCACGGCCGCCCGCCGCGCGCCGCAGCGCCTCCAGGCTCACGCTCTCCGCGCCGCCGCGCTCCCCCTGCACACACACGCACACACTCACTACGCCTGCTCACGGCCGCCCGCCGCGCGCCGCAGCGCCTCCAGGCTCACGCTCTCCGCGCCGCCGCGCTCCCCCTGCACACACACGCACACACTCACTACGCCTGCTCACGGCCGCCCGCCGCGCGCCGCAGCGCCTCCAGGCTCACGCTCTCCGCGCCGCCGCGCTCCCCCTGCACACACACGCACACACTCACTACGCCTGCTCACGGCCGCCCGCCGCGCGCCGCAGCGCCTCCAGGCTCACGCTCTCCGCGCCGCCGCGCTCCCCCTGCACACACACGCACACACTCACTACGCCTGCTCACGGCCGCCCGCCGCGCGCCGCAGCGCCTCCAGGCTCACGCTCTCCGCGCCGCCGCGCTCCCCCTGCACACACACGCACACACTCACTACGCCTGCTCACGGCCGCCCGCCGCGCGCCGCAGCGCCTCCAGGCTCACGCTCTCCGCGCCGCCGCGCTCCCCCTGCACACACACGCACACACTCACTACGCCTGCTCACCAGTCGCTATCTGTCGGATTCTGTTACAACTCTCCGTCGACCCGAGTAAACTCACTTCGGTAGGCTCGTATACATATATTACAAAAAACTATTCTGTGAATTTCACTAAGTCCAACTCATAACCCACGCCCCAATCTTCACAAAATGTCATGTATTTTGTGGAGAGTAAAATCGAGCGTTAACTAAAATTACAGCGTTTTTCATTACTTGTGTCGTCTAATAAACAGCGCTAGAACATGACTTATATAAATAAATACATATAAATAAATAATTCTTATAAATTATAATTATAAAAATATAATTTCTCACGACCAAAAAAGCACAAGCACAGAATTATTCACGGATAGGGAACCGTTTCTTGACATAATGAAACCCCTCCGTACCTCCAAGGGTACGTTAAGCTATCCAACCCACTCTTGACACACAAATATATTGTACAGATAAAGATTGTAAATATACGAGAGAAATTGCACCAAAATACACTATATGGGACTACACGTGATCAAATAGAGTGTTTTTATCAATTATCTTCTGTCTTCACTTTTTCACGTAGAGCAACTTCCGTCTGATATCCACAACTCAAATGTTATGCAATATCCTATTTTAACCTATTTATTTTTGCTAAAACATAACACTTACAAGACACCAAAAGAATCTCAAATAATCTAGTGACGATAAACTAAGCTACATATACATTACGTACACGTAAATTATATATTGTTAAGGCTGGTTTTAGTGTCATACCGATCACTCATTGACCGTCAGCGCTGATTGACAAATTATATGAAATTCTAGGCAGCGTTTTTGAATAGCGCTTAGCTGTCAGCGCGGACGGATGTCGGCGCCGACGGCTCAGCGGCCGTACGCATCGCGCGTCCGAGTCGCGTAACGGTCGGCGCTGACCGTCACTCGGCCGCCTCTGTCTTCGAGATACGTTTTAGTGTCGAGCTGAGCGTACGCCCTCAGCGTGTACAAACATATCGAATCGCGATGTTGACACTATTCGTGTGGTCGAAGAGTACGCCTGAGAAAGAATTTGTGGGATATTTCCTATGCTCTCTATAGAAATAAAGACACAAGAAACAAATACTGTGAGGATATTTTCACCACATTATTTAAAAATATTTCATTTTCAACCTAACAAATTCTCCCGCGACGGCTCTCTGCGCGTCTGTATAGGTCTGTACTTCGCGCCGATATCAGCAAGATACTGAAACGTTTCGCGCTCACCCTCAGCGCTGACTGGCTACGTGCTGACCTGTCGGCGCTGATCGCCAGCGTTACTCTAAAACCAGCCTTATACTTACGATGTTTTTGGAATAGTTTATGAAGAACTCTACCTTTCTTATCTTTAAATGGTGAAGTCTAAAATGTTTGCATGAAATAATAAATTATAACCTACTCCAGGTGGTCGCCTGTCTCTTCTCGTATTATTTGTACTGAAACTTCTATTGTCTTCACGGCCCCAATGCCAGAACTCATTGTCGCAGAGCTACATGTAAATACGGGTATTACGAAAGGGATTTAAGGATAGTTTAGGTCATATTGGGGTTTATAGGGCAAGGAATGATATGTCAGGAGTCAATTTGTAGATAGTCTATAGAACAGCGATAGTTCAAGGAAAGCCAGGAATATTTAAAATAGTTTTAACAGTGACGTCATCTTAAGCAGAAGTGAATTCTCCCGTACTTACTTCATATCACATGTTCATTAGGCAAATTACGGTTGGATATTATACTCGAGAATTTGTATTGCGCGATGCAGGATGAAAAGTTGCTATGAATTGCATTTTGTTTTTGACCAATAAAGTTGATATTTATTTAAGTGTATGGACACAGGGACACACAATTTGAATGAGACCCAAATACATAAAAATCGACGAAGTATTGGATATTTATCTTTTTACAAATACATCGTCTGCAAAAAATTCAACTGTCAAGCTATCCACGGTTCATGGGATACAGCCTGGTGATAGACAGACTGTGGGTCTTAGTAATAGAATCCCGATATTATATATATATTGAGTACGGAACCCTCAAAAATATAAGCAAATATATTACGTAAACGCCAAAGTTCTGCATGGAGGGTCGATAGTTGTAATTGTACTTCTCAGTGAACTGCCTGTACTCTTCGTCCAGGTCGTCATATTGAGTCCGCTGGTAAAACCATAAGGTCAATTAGACTAGATACTTTATTTTCCTACGCCATTATGATTTAGGGGAAAAATGAGCAGACTGTTCAACTTTTCTTTTGTGTGGAAATACCCTCGGATACCACTGGTGGTTATGTCGGATTCGAACCAGCAAAAACCGCACACCGTCTCGGTACTAGAAGCTGGGGAACCAGGTGCACCCTAGAAAGGAGATCCCTGGAACCCCGACGTACCTGTATGGAACCCTGATGCTCCTTTTCTATTTAAATAGAAAAGGGCGCGAGTACTTTGTAAAGCTCACGCCGCCGCTCCGGCCTGCTTCTGCTAGGGTGACTGGTGGCATCACCTGTGGTGGCCCAGGCCTGCTCTTATGAAGGACGGAGATCGTTTTGCGATCTGACACTCTACCAGTGTGTGGAATGCCGGGTCCACGGTTTGGCCATCGCAGTGGTAGCACTCAGGCGTTGGCTGATTGCGGATTAGTCAAAGGTACTCTCCGAAGCATCCTTTCCCAGTGATCACCTGTGTCAGCGCTTGGTTGTCTAAGTCGTTTCCTCCACACCTTCACGAGGACCTGGCACAGTTGGGATTTCTGGTCTTCGATTTTTCGGACTCCTACCTAACTCCTACGCCTCCTTGCGCCACTGATCAATATCCGCAAGGGCTCTCGCCTCCTCGCCCATACTAAAGCCCCATAAAGGGCCATAGATCGTACAATTACCGCGTATAAGCAGACTGTTCACCTAAGGGTACTTAAGTTGACTACCGTCGCATATAAATACCTGCAACCCAATACACAGGTTGCTAATCTTCAAGTTGATCCCTTTCACCCCGGAGTTAGTATTTCGGCGGGTGATTGGATGGAAGAAACGAAAAATTATTTAAAACCCTTTTTTAACCGACTTTATGTTTATACGCTAAAAAGTTTCTTATAATATATACAAATTTGGCAGCCACGCGTCGACGGCGTAGTGAGCCCGATCCAATGAATCCACCAATAGCGTCGGACGAAAGTTACGTAAATATCAGCGCGCTTTGAGAATCAGTTCATTTTTTATTAACTCGTGCCGCGAGCGGACGTACAAATGTATACAGGGCACGTCGTGTCCTATCCGGCGCGCTTTCACCACAGACTTCATAAAATTCTAAAGGTTTCTCCAATATATATATATAAATTCGATAAAATTCGTAAGTCACGCCAAAACCACGATGCGGAGGTGTTTAGAATTACAGTAATATACATACATAAAAAGTCCATTTAAAATCAGAGATAAGAGATAGAACGAATAGAATAGAGTGGACATACCCTGGTGACTCCTGGCGAGCTGTTAGCGCTGTCCAGCTCCGTGGGCGGGCCGGCCGTGATGTCGGCCAAACTGTCGCGGCCCTGGGCGGCTCCTGCAACACGACCGGACGTGCTATATTAGCTACTTTGTGCTTCATTAGAAAGGCTGGATGAAATTAAAGTAGAATCGAGAAACCTGGAAGAAATTAAAAGAGACCTATACCATATCAAGGGGTTCCTATAATATAAAATAAAATACTATCATAGAATTAATATAGCTTTACGTCACTATCATAAGAACATGAAAGACACATTGAAACTATCTACTTATAAGGATTATGATAAATAAAAAGGCTTAAATATTACATGAGAAAAGATCTAAAATAGAACCTTGAAAAACTCTAAATGTTAGGGTAAATTTGGTGTTGTAAAAGAAATCGTCCCCTAAATTCACGGTCCACCTTATCGAATGCTTCTTTGTAGTCCGCTTAAACTGCCATTTTAAAATTATTATTTTGGCATTCAGATTTTCAAATCCTTCCCCCTTACGAAGTGATTAATTATTCACCATGGGAACAAAAGGAAGATAGATTTATAACAATATGGTGGAGTCAGTCAAATCAGTTACTTTTTATCATCTGTCAAAACGATAACTTTGTATAAAAAATGTATTCTGCCTCGGTGGCGCAGTGGTAGCGTACGCAACTGCTGTCCTTGAGGTCTCAGGTTCGAATCCTGAGTCGGACCAAATGTTTGTATGATCTTTAAATATTTTTTTCGAAATTTAGGTGTTTTCTATGTATGATATGTATGTATTTACAAAAAAGTATATATGTATTCATATCAGTTGTCTAGTACCCATAATACAAGCTCTGTTTAGTTTGGGACTAGATGGCGTTGTTTGTTAGATGTCCGAAATATTTATTATTATTTATTATTATTATAATACAAACTTGTGACGTCACTGTTTTAGACTACTGAATTGAGTAATATATTTGAAAATTTAATTGTTTAAAATTTGTAAAAAAAGTTACAAAACTACAATATGTGTATATTAAAATCAATTAATTACATGTGAATAAAGCTTCTAGAATAAAGAGGTTCGTAGAAGCATTCCGATTGGTCGGTAAAGTATAATGTCATTTTACTTGTTTCTGAGCGTCTCCGTGATTCGGAGGTCACGTTAAGCAGTCGGTCCCGGTTGTTATCATACGATAACAGTCGTGAAGCTCAGTTGGAGGTCTTCGGGCGGCTTAAAAACATCCAACGGCAAGATTTACGTAGCCACAACGTATTCTTGCCAGTCCCCAACCCGCACTCGGCCAGCGTGGGGACGTATGGCCTTAACCCTCTCCTGAGAGGAGACCCGAGCCCAGCAATGGCAGTTTTTTTGCAGATAATAAACAAACAAATATATTCGGAAATGTAATACACAGGGATAGATAAGATAAACTATCGCACAGTACAAATAACCGTGTCCATGAGACAGGGGCGAGGGCGAGGGCGAGGCGACTCACCCGCCTCGAGCCAGCTGT
>PKRV01002731.1:24316-102338 GCA_003709505.1 Hyphantria cunea
TTTTTTTTATGTATTTAAAAATGTAATTAATATGTATATACAAGTTATAAAGAGAATAATAATAATAATGATTTATTAATCCAAAATATTCACAACAGTAAAACATAATAAATCCAATGATATTTTACAATATTTTAGGTTAAAGTTTTGTTAGTTTTACGAAATTGCAATTTCAAAAATTTGAACCTTGTCCCTTAAACTAGGCAATGCCTGTATCTTAAGAGACAAAAATTAATTAAGATTATTAAAAATATTATTAATAAAAATAAAATTAATTAACATTAAGATGGTCGCCTATAAGAGATTGCCTCGGAGTGATAAGACCGATTCTTGAATGGATACTTAGTATCGTTAAGAACTTTTATAATTACCTGGTATACAATAAAGTCGTTATTATTACGAATATAATTATTTCAGTGTCGAGGTAAAACACATAAAACGAACGCGAAGAACAACCAGACTTGGAACGACAATTTATGAAGCACACAAAGCCCCATGTAGGATTTGAACTAGGGCTGCCACCCGTACTCGAAAATAGAGTATTTAACTCTATCATGCAAGCGTACTTTATAATCTATAACACTAATAGGCGACGATAAAATACTCTTCTGTAAACAATGTTTATTTTACTATATGTATTAAAAATGAATCCTTGACTTATATAAATTTAGACATAGAATGTACGGAATAGAACAATAAAAAAAAATTAATGAAAATGATTATCACCTACAAAAAGCACTAAAAACTACATTTTCAATTTTTTTTATAACTAACTTCGCACTATTTAATTATCTCTTTTGAAATCATTTATACTCAACTTATATATACTCTATTATAATAAAAGGTGGCAACCCTAGCTAGCTACTCAATGCAGTAGAAAATTGCGTGGCGAACGCTTAGACGCAATCCTACGTGAAGTGATACCACGGCATCTCAGCAAACCTATGTTAAACCATTTTTAGTAGAAGCTTTAACTTCATTCTTTTCCTTCCCGCAAACATGAAAAGACAGCATTCTTGTCAAAAAAGAAAAAAAAAAAAAAAAGAAAAAAAAAAGAAAAAAAAAATCTTTAACTTCATTCTTTTCCTTCCCGCAAACATGAAAAGACAGCATTCTTGTCACTCTACAGAAGCAGGACCATGAGCGATGATGGTTCCTTACCATCTGATGACTTATTAACTCGATTGCCTCTTATACCATGGTAAAGGCTACAAAAGTATTTATAAACACCAATTCACTATGAAGCCATAAAATTATTTTTATCAAGCCATTCCATTTGGAACAATTTTACATATTGCACAATAAAATGTCCAGACCTGATCCATCATCAGATAAGGTAACTTGGCAGGCAGCTTGGAGGGTGTCAGGTCATCATAAGACTCCATGAGGGGTGGTAGCATATGAGGGGCTTCTTCGCGACGGGCCTCGATTATCTGCAATACAATCATTCCAAACAAAAATACATATATATTAAGCATTTATAATAACTATTGCTCAGTGGTCGAAATTCGATATTTTTTTTATATGCCCCTGCCATAATGACTGTACTCTGCCTGATGGCAAGCAGAATCCAAGAGTAGTGGTAATAATACGCATTGCGAATGCAGATAATGCAAGAAAGCATCATTTTGATCCATTCCGGGCGTTCTAATGACGCTTCTATATCATTGAGTCTCGCACTCGCCAACGAAACCCGACGGCACGAACGATGTAATTTTACGTAAATATTCAGGGCGAGGGTGGCACCGCACTCTCATCACACATCAGCGCGGCTTTACCATCTTGAAATTTCATTTTTGTTTACTTTTTTTAGCTGTCAGCGCCAGACCTCTATATAAACTTCAACTGTGCCAAATTTTATACTCCTCTGTTTCGTAAAAATTGGTACAAAGTTTTTACTTCACGTATACATCTGCACAAATAAATAAAATTTGAGTGTCTGTTTGTAATATTAAAATAACCGCTTTTTACCAAATGCATAAGTATGTATACACGGTATATATACCAAAATAACATTTTTTACACTGTCGGTGTGTTTGTTCCGGCTAATCTGTGGAACGGCTGAACCGATTTTGACGGGACTTTGGCAGGTAGCTGTTGATATAAGGAGTAACTTAGACTTTTTTTAGACTAGCTTTGCTCCTCAGTCGGCTCTTATAGCATCCATTGGTTGAACAGGCGTGGAGATATTCTGTAATGTTAATTAGGGGCTGAGAAGCAGGCGTCACCTTCTCCAGGTACTCGCTGAGCCTGGGCAGCGCGAGCACGCGCGGCACGAGCGCGGCCAGCGCCACGGCCACGGCCTGCAGCTGGCACTGCTGCGCCACCGACAGCACCGGGTTCGATATGCCCGACTGCTGAACACTGTCCACCGACACCACTCTTAGTTACCTCTTAACGATTATGATTTTCAAACATAGGAACACATTATATACATCTAATCTAATAACTTTAAACAATTCTGAAACTCAGAAACGGCTCCAACGATTTCCATAAACCGATCTAGGATTCAACGTCATCATCAGACTACAGCAGTCCGTTGCTGGACTGCCTCTCCAATCACACGCCGCTTAGTTCTATCCTCAGCTTCTCACGTCCACCGAGCTAGGATTCATTTTAAAAGAAATACCACAAAATACCTAGCGAAGCTCGGTCATCCAAATACTTTTCTATATATACATATGGGCCTGCCACAGTGACTCTACTCTGCCTGATGGAAAGCATAAGAAGAATCCAAGAGTGATGGTCACCATACTCATTGCGAATGCAGACAGTGTGAATGCAGCACGGTGACCCACACGAGAGCGACCGAGGGAGATACCTCTGCATCAGTGGAGACAAAGAAAACACAGACTCAGATCAACGATATCCATCCATTCGTGCAACCATACGCAGTATCTGTATAAGTTTTCGGTTTTAAGTGGAATAAGATAAACGACACTTTAGTCAAATGAGTTACTTTTTAACATCTGTCAAAACGATGACGTTGAAAAATGTACTAAATATAAACTTGTGACGTCACTGTTTTTGACAATTGACCAATATATTACAATGTTTATTTGATTAAAATTTGTAATGGAAATGAAAAGCTGTGATAATTATATTTTCCGGGATGTTTTGTAATGTTCGTTTTAATGAAGGAGACATCGGTTTTTATTTACGATACAGTCATCTACGGTATTGGTATAAAGCCGTAAAAGAAATGAAACAGAACTCTTGCCAATATTTTAGATAACTGTGAAGTTATGATAGTATGGTAGGTGTAAGGGGCGTAAGGTAGCGGACTCACGCCAGGGCGAGCTGCAGCATGTCCCCGACGGTTTCCTCGGAGCCGAGCTCGATGCAGATGAGCGCTACCGTCGTGTAAATCGTTTCTATGTTCTCCATTGTGTTAGACTCCAACTGCAAACCTGCAGACAAACACATTTTTAGTTTTTTGATTGCCTCTGTGACGCACTGGTAGCCTATACGGCTGCTGTGCTTGAGGCCTAGGGTTCGCTTCCCGGGTCGGACCAAATGTGTGTATAATCTACAAGTATTTGTTTCGGAGTTTTGATATGTTCTAGGTATTTACAAAAAAACATATAGGTATTATATCAGTTGTCTAGTACCCATTACATAAGCTCTGCTTAGCTTGGCAGTAAATGGCGTTATGTGTTATATGTCCGGAATATAAAAAAATAATATAAAATTTAATATATTTATACACAAAGTACAAGGAGGGACTTAATGCTTTAGGTATTCTTTACCAGTGTACCTTAAGGTGATGTGCAGACAAATGCAGTAGTGCACTGCACTTTGATTAAGAGTTTTAAAAATTTCATCAACAAGTACATATTGGGTAAGATACATTTATATACACATATACATACATACGATAATGTATAAAATATCATGTTTATTGCAATAAAGTGTATCTATAGCAACGCATCTATTTATTATGTAATCATCCAGATGGATTTTGCAATAGTACTTACTATACATATACACATAATCTATTAGATCTAATTCTCGTGTCACGTTGCACCCCACGATGAATTCCAATACACAATCTAATCGATTTTCCAGATATTTATAAATATGTGATATGCTGGCGTGTCTAAGATAGGCTAATTATCATCACGCTTAAACTAATAGGAGCCGGTCATGATTGAAAATAGACGTAGACGAAGCTGCGTAGTTAGGCTAGTATAATATATAATGAGAGATTACAATAACTTTGCAATATTTGTTAGAAAACATGCAAATTATTTTGTGACACTACTAGAATACACTTTCATCTAGAGGTTTATTATTCCCCAGTATTTCTGAGGTTAGATGCAGTTAGTACTTATATAAAAATACAATCGAACTATGAACCTCCTCATTTTTTGATGTCGGTTAAAACTATATCCACGATAAAGCTTTTTAAACAATACTATGAAATAATAAAACTAGTACGCTCTTTATTAATTTTATTGATTAGAAAACTATTTTTATAAAGTCCTGTTGCAGGGGCTTAGAAACATACATGTAACAGACGCAAAAAACACCCAGACTCAGAACTACAATTTTTGGATCACACAAAGTGTTGTCCCATATGGGATCTGAACCCACAACACTTAGAGCCTTAGAAAGCGGCGTGGCGACCGCTTAAACCACTAGGCCAACCGAGCAGTCAAAATAAAAAAAAATGGACCCAAAACAAAATAACATATCTGATAACTGATTTCGTATAAATTGAACCCTATGGTAACACACTTACAAGTCGTATTTATTGCGAGAAATATTGTGTACATAGGTTTTTATTCTATCAGATACGTTTTAATTAGTTTAATATTTCAGTAAATAGCTCACCATCGTACAAAGAACCAAAGAGCGCGTATCCATGTTTGCTGATGAAGATCAGATCTTGGCGGGAACACTTTTCTACTGTCAATCCCAGCTCGGCATACTCCACACTAAAGGAAACAAATTAAATTTATAAATAACTTTTTTATTAATAATATATAGCATATACTGGATGAACGAAGAAATCATTGGTTTAAAAGTGCAGTTGATTTCCAGACAAATCGGAACTTTTCTAATTAACAAATTGAAACGTTTAATTTTAATCACAATAATTGCAACCTTCATTATATGTAGTCAAAATCATTATCATAATAAAAATGATGTTCGTAAAGTTTGTTTTCTTTTTTATTAAAATTTTTGAAGTTTCGTGTACCTGTAATCTGCAAAAGTGTATTTGTTAAATTCTTCGAGTGGTGACGGTCACCATCACTATTCACCCTGTAAGTATCGTAAGAACCGACTAAGGGAGCAAATTAGGACACTAGTAGTACAAAGAGATGGAAAACTTGAAATAAATCCTATACCAACTCATCTGGCGAGCGTGGTATAACCAAAACTTTGTTGCCAAGGAGAAGCTTAAGTCTTGCAGTTCATAACTCTTCCTTTCACTATTATTTTACAGTGATGTTGTACTGTGTAGTTTGTCCTTTAGTCACCTCTTCCGGGATGATTAGAGGTAGTGAGACTTCGTATTCTCAAACCACACGTGTGGTGACCACACGGAGAATGTGTATAAGTGTTTTAATAGTGCGGAACGCAAGTACGTAACATAGTGACAGGGATGGACGTGGGGTGCGTGAGGAAGATTGGGAGTAGTGACACTCCGTATACTTAAACCGTCACCACACGGAGAATTTGTGTAAGTGTTTTAGTAGTGCGGGACGGAAGTATGTAACAATGTAGAGGGACGGACGTGGGGTGCGCGAGTCGCGGCGCGTTGGCCCGCCGGTCCAGCAGCGTGTGCAGGATGCGCTGCAGCAGCGCTCGAGCGCACGGCTCCGCGCCAGACCCCACCCGCAGTAAGGCCTCCAGGAACGCGGCCGGGAACGCCTTGCTCAGCTCCGCCGTGCGGTAGGTTGTGCCCACCTGTACACGGATACGTTTAGGGTAACTAATATGAACGTGTTGTCACGATAAGAAAGAGTATTTTTAAATAATGTAAATTCAAACCGATACTATATAAATTAATTTTAAGCACCGTAATATAATTATATAGTTAGTCTGGCCATAAGTACTGTTATAATTAAAAATACACAAAATATTACTTTTGCATTTGGAATCTGTCAATTTTATACAATTGTTCAGTGTGTTTTCCATACGTTTCGTATTAGTCAAATGTTTGTGTACCAGGCTTTTGATGCAATGAGACCACGTAGTGTTCGTACGAAAAAGATCATAAAGCAGTAAGGGAAAGAATTCGAATAAATCCTATTCTGTCAAATGAAGATCTCACGTCTCATTTCAAAAGATGACTTAGGTCTTGCAGCCTGTAAAGGACGCCCTGGTCATTTCTTACCCGATAATTTAAAAAGAGATAGTTAAGATAAATATAAAATTAAACACAACACTATGTTCATTAACCAAGAATGGTCCTTTTAGCAAGACTTGGCATCGGGTCAAAAATCTCGATCCATCCAATCTTGGTTCGAAACTAATATTTCGAACTTCATCAGAGCTGAAGACTGGCCGTCATCTAATCCTAACTTTAATCAAGAGTAAGGCTTGCTATGAACGTCATGACAAATTGGAACCCCTAAAACAATTCATACAATTGGCAGTGAAGAATTTTCCAGAAAGAGTGCGTGCTGCTATTGGTTACTGGTCTCAACGTTTAAAGGACTGTATTGCAGCCAATGGAGACCACTTCGAATGACCTTTATATATTTTTAATATTTTATATTATCATACTAAAGTAACACATTGTAATGGTAATAATATAACGTACAATAAAAACATTTTGTTTTTATTGGAAACAGTATTTTGGTAAGACTTAGAATACGTTTAAAAAGAACTAATTAATGTGATAATTATATCGACGTTATAGGCCGTTCGCGTTAAAAAAATAGTGACGCCTTAAACCTGACATACCTTCCCTAACATACTTTTGAAAACTTACCTTCAGTAAAATCTAAAAAAATACTCTTCAAAACGGTAGTATATAAATTAGTTCAAGCACTATAAAATCGTTGGAGTTGTTTCTGGTATCCAGATTATATATCAATATAGAAGCAGCAATTCTTGTATATACATACAGTACAGTACCCGCGGTGTCACTCGCGCAGTAGTGGATATTTTCATCCCCTATTTTACCCCCTTAGGGGTGGCATTTCCGAAATTCCTTTCTTAGTGCTCTTTTTTATCTTATATAAAGAACCTACACACAAAATTTCAGGATTCTAGGTTTAGCAGTTTGGGCTGTGCGTTGATATCTAGGTATCTTAGTCAGCCGGCATCTTCCTTTTTGTTATACATACTAGTTGTTATTCGCGGCTTAGCTCGCGTGGAAATATCTTATATGTATTTAATTAAAAACTATGTAAGTATGTACGAATAATTTATAAATGTTTTTAAACATTAACTATTTTCAAAGTTCTCATTAATAGGCTATTGATTAAAAATAAACATTTTCGGCCCTTATTTTAACCGCTATAAGTTCTGCAGCTAATATGGCCAGCCTACTTCCACTTTAGCTTGCTTTTCCTGTAAGCTATGTCGATGACCTTGGCTCTCTGCTGGATCACCTCATTCATGATGCGATCTCTTAATGAAACGGGAAGCATAGCCCTCTCCATAGCACCCTAAGCTACATTGGACTTGTGGATCAGCCGCGTCGTATATGTCCACGTTTCGGCACCGTATGTCATGACGGATAGGACACACTGATTGAAGACTTTCGTCTTTAGTCATTGTGGGATCGAAGAACAAAAGACCCGTCGAACTTTCACACACGCTGCTCAACCCGGCTGAATTCTCCTGTTCACCTCTTTCTCGAAGTTGTTTCCATCTAACTGCAAAGTTTGCCCGAGGTCACATATTTTCGATAATTCGAAAACGGCACCGTGTACCACGACCGGTTCCGATATGGTATGTTCATTAAACATATGTATCATTTTTAATCAGTAGCTCAAAAATAAAGTTTTGATTTTCTAACTCAAAAATTGACGGACTTCCGTGCAAACTTTCAACCCCTATTTCACTCCCTTAGGCGTAGAATATAAAGAAAAGCTTAAATTAGGTCTCTACTCATTTATAATCAGTAGCCCAAAGTAAAGTTTCACGTTTCTAACTTAAAAATGGCGGTCTTCCATACAATCTTTTATCCCCTATTTCAGCCTCTTAGGGGTAGAATATTCAGAAATGCTTAAATACGTATCTACTTATTTTAAACAGTAGCCCAAAGATAAAATTTCATGTTCATGATTTTAACTTAAAAAATGACGGACTTCTTTCAACCCCTATTTCACCCCCTTAGCGGTAGAATATTCAGAAACGCTTAATTACGTATCCACTCATTTTTAATCAGCAGCTCAAAAGTAAACTTTCATGATTAAAACTTAAAAATAACGGATTTCCATACAAACTTGCAACTCCTACGTCACCACTTAGGGGTAGAATATCCAAAAACGCGTAAATAGGTATCTACTCATTTTTAATCAGTAGCCCAAAAATAAAGTTTCATGTTTCTAACTTTAAAAATGAAGGACTTCCATACAGACTTTCATCGCCCTAACTTTAATAGTTTACGCTCGGCGATGACGAATCAGTTGTCAGTCAGCACATGTTATTTTATAAGTATAGATATAGGTTGTATTAATAATATAATATACTTTATCAATAGTTAACAGTTGTGTGCATTAACAATAAATAAAGATGTTTAAAATTATCACTTTTTTAAATGATCAAGATTAGAATTTATCTGTTAAAAATTGACATCAGAATATTATTCGGTGGAAGAATCAATATTTACAATAAATCTTTTGTTACTCATAGAGTTGGCAGGTCAAACTACAGGGCTAATGTGGGGAAATCTGAGGGAAAATGAATTCATAAACGTGTTGAAAAAATCAATGAGCAGTGTTCGAGATTAATTGAGGGTAGGAGTAAAAAAGATCCTTCCCGGTGGCACACTCAGCCGTTCTCAGTTAGTGAGAATCGTTATTAGCTCTCGGTAGCAGGTCGTTGATTATCGAGTCGAGCTTTACGCATGGAACTCGCGTCTCGGGTTAACGGTTTCCGTTTTGCAATATTTAAACATTTCTGTTGAACTGTTCTTGCTTTATGTTACTTGGAACTTGCTAATCGTGAAGATTGGGTGAGAATCTAAAATAATGTCTGTGGTACCATCTAGACGAATTTTTCAGTATTGTTAGGTTTTTGTCGCCAAACAAGACCAGGATCTATTAGATATTTTGTCATCACTTCGGTGATGTTTATTTAAACAAACAAACAAAAAACAAACAAACAAACAAACAACAACCCATAATGTCCCACTGCTGGGTCTCCTCTCAGGAGAGGGTTAAGGCCATACGTCCCCACGCTGGCCAAGTGCGGGTTGGGGACTGGCAAGAATACGTTGTGGCTACGTAAATCTTGCCGTTGGATGTTTTTAAGCCGCCCGAAGGCCTCCAACTAAGCTTCACGACTGTTATCGTATGATAAGAACCGGGATCGACTGCTTAACGTGACCTCCGAATCACGGAGACGCTCATGGTAACATGCCACCAGCGGTCACCCATCCCGGTACTGACCGCGCCATCGTTGCTTACCCTCGATGATTGTTTCTAATCACCGAGTGCAACTGGGCTATGAGCGCCTCTATGAGATGTTTATTTAACAGAATGATAAAAAATGCTTGAGAGGTAACGGTAGTTTTAATTTTGTTTTGCTGAAAGAGTGTTTTTTCGTTGGTTTGGTGGTTCAATAATAGCAAAGAGTGAGGACAAGGTTCTAATTCCGTTACTAAATAATATCTATACTAATATTATAAATGTGAAAGTTTGTGAGGATGTTTGTTACACTTTCTCGCAAAAACTACTGAACGGATTTGGATGAAACTTTACAGTAGTATAGCTGCTACATCAGAATATAGAACCTGAAGGTTAAAAATGCGGCCGCGCCCCCGCTTGAAATATAAACACCTTGCAAATTTAGAAAACGGTGAAGAAATTCAAGTTAATAGAAAACTAGCTGATCCGGCAAACTTCGTACCACCATTTTTTTTGTAATTAGTGCCTAATTTAACGAAAAGTTCATTCTTATAATTTATGCCCCCTCAGTTTTCCAAGAGTAGTGCAGTGGAGAGAGCCACGCTTCGGCATGAATGGGCCGGCTCGACCGGAGTGATACCACGGCCTCACAGAAAACCGGTGTGAAACAGCGCTTACGCTGTGTTTCATCGAGTGAGTGAGGATACCGGAGGCCCATACCCCAATCCAACGCCCCCTATCCCCCTCACCATCCCCTTTCCCCCCAGGCCGCCATAGTGTGGGTCACCATGCTGCATTGTTCTTTTTCGCATTGAGGATGGTGACCACCACTCTTGGATTCTGCTCATGCTTTCCATCAGGCAAGGCAGAGTCATTTTGGAAGATGAAATATAAAAAAAAAAAAAAAAAAAGTTGGGGACTAAAAAAAATGAACAATTCCAGTTTTTTTATAATTTTCTTCAATACAAACCTTGTCCTGACAATAGCACACACAAAAAAAAAATATCTAACTTGATGCAGTCGTTCAAGTTATGCGCGTACATACATTTCAGTGATTCAATTTTATATATGTATTGATATAATTTGAATCTCAGAATCAACTCCAACGATTTTTATGAAATTTAGAATGCAGATTCATTATTAGGAAATTGACCAAAAAAAAGCAAAGCTCGTATATACACATACTATAAATATATATGAGACATAATTATGACATTAATCATGTCTTTTTATATCATCATCAATCAATGCTATAGTCCATTCGCGTTAAATAAGTGACGTATTGATAAAATCCCGCATCTTGACCAATGAACTTCCAAGTTTTAGCGCTACACGTAATATAAACACCCTCGAGATTACAAAAGTGGCTAGAATTCTTATTTCTTTTTTATGAAACACGGGGTAAACGAGCAGACATATCACCTGATGGTAAGCGATTACCGCTGTCCACGGACACCCGCAACACCAGAGGCGGCATAAGTGTGTTGTCGGCCTTTGGGGGATGGGGGCAGGGGTTGGGATATGGGTCTCCGGTGTTTTCAGTAACTCACTGAAACACAGTGCAAGCGCTGTTTCACACCGGTTTTCTGTGAGGACGTGGTATCACTCCGGCTCAACCGGCCCATGCATGCCGAAGCCTGGCTCTCCCAGCAAGACCCTTGCATGCTAACATACTATAATTTTATATTAGTACACAGCGTAATCTCGCAAGATTATACATACACCCACGCCTCATGCCCATCCAAGGTGACCAACACTTGCTATTCGGCATGAACCTGATATACCTTTTGAAGTTCTTTGAAACCTTACCTTCAGTAAACTCTTGAGCAGGATGCTTTGAAGCATGGAGTCAGCTCTGGTGCCTTTACCCCGAGGGGCGGAGGGCACTTTGTTGACGATGAACATCATTATATCAATCTTCTGGAAGTCAGGGAGGTGGTCCGCGAATTCTCCCAATGCGTTTATCAGAGCTTCTTGATACAATTTCTCGTCTGATTCTTTCTGTTAGAAATTAAAATCATGATGAGCAGAAACGATTAATCCAAAAAGTAAAGCTGACGGTGGCAACTAATTTCAAAGATTTTAGCTTATTGTGATGAAAGAAAAGCGACTACCACTGCCCATGGACTCATACAAGTAAACAGGCACAAGTGTCTTCTCGGGCCTTTTTTAATGACACTTAACGTCCAACCCGGGTATCAAACCCGAGACATCATGCTCTGCAGTCGCGTACACTACTACTGCACCAACAAGGCAGTTAAGCTTTTGAGGTACGCTCTATATCTTGACTATGGTATGGATTTGTTTAGTTTTGCATAATATAGTTAGTTAAATTTACAGTAGGTAGCAGGCCTTACCTCTGAATCTCTGGCAACAGAAGCCCTCAAGTTAGTGAGCAGATTGTTAATGATCTCCAATACGGAAGGTCCTGAAAAATAGAAGAAACAAGATCTTTAAGGGTAGTGTAATGTAAGGGTAGGGTAAGACAACGGGCTTGTGAGATGATTATTTTCGATTATACAGGTAGTAGAGGCTCGCTGACGGGAGCGTGGTAGGGCCGGGCCGCAATCGCACAACACCCACGCGCAGTGACAGCAGCGCAGCTGGCGAGCTTCGTCGTGACTGCGACTCCGGAGCCCCACTGATGCAGAAGCGTCACTAGGTCACCATGGTGTGGGTCACAATGGTGACCAGACCAGAGCAACCCATATGGCGACTACCACTCTTGGATTCTGTTTATGCTCTCCATCAGGAAGAGTAGAGTAATTTTGGCAGGGGCATACATAAAAATAAATCAGGCCACGCTTAAAGGATCGAAATTGATGTGTTTTTTGTTTTAAACGAAAACTCTCGGTCTATGAACATATCCTGTGTCGTAGGGAACTTTACAAACATACATGAAACGGACACAAAGAACACCCAGACTCGAAAAAACAATTTGTAAAACATGTCCCACGTGGGGATTGAACCCGCGAGCACTTGAACCAATTGATGTAGGCGTAGATGTACAGACCCACGCTGTCTCCAGCGGCGATGGCGACGATGTTGCTGAGCACGGTGGCTCTGGCAGCGCGCAGACGAGTACGAGCTCGAGCGTCTCCCGTTCCAGGCCCTGCTCCGTCCAGGTGCTGCATCAGCGCTTCCACCACGCTGTACGAGTACTGCGCCTGAAGTCACACACAACATCAACTCTAGCACTTACGCATTTCGTCATAAATGATCATAAACGGACTAATTTAGAACTCGGCTAATTTCCCACCGGAATAGTTCTGGAGTGAAGTCCGCGTCTCGGCAAACCTAGTGTAGAACGCCCACAGGCCAGTTGGAGCGATGACTTGCACAAAATAGCTGACTGGAGCTGGATGCGCTAAGTCCAAAATCGACCAGATCACATGATCGATCGACTTTGGGATCATCGTCGATCGATTTTGGGATCATCGTCGATCGATTTTGGGATCATCGTCGATCGATTTTAGGATCATCGTCGATCGATTTTGGGATCATCATCGGTCGATTTTTGGGATCATCATCGACCGATTTTGGGATCATCAGATCACATCACTTAGTAAAGAAACAAAAGTAGGTTTGGCCTATTATACTAAGAATAGCTTTTTGTCCAACAGTACACTGCTAAAGGTTATTGATGATACCATGCTGCAGATTGATGTGTGTATAACAATATCATACCTGAATAGAAAACATGATGATTTTGAAGGTGTGCACGGCGAATTCGTTCGGAATCCATAGTTCGTGTCGATCGAAGTGACTGCAATGGAATAAACAGTGATAGATAGATACATAGAAAACTCTTTATTTGTACACCTATTTTACAATATTAAGTGAATATATAAAATGATTAACATATAGTACAAAAGGCAGCCTTATTGCCAAAAGAAATCTCTTCCAGGCAACCTTAGGATGGATTAAAAAGTATCGGAGAGACTGTGGCAGTTGACGGTGCAATTAATTTTAAAGAAAAATTTATTGATTTAGTGATATTTAATATTGTACTAGGTTATTTTAGATTATCCATTATATACACTTTCTCAAATTAAATTATACTCCGTAATTTAACCGTGAATGTAAATAAACAGTACCAGGAAGATGAGAATAAGCTATGTACATAATTAAGAGCTAAGTGTGTGTGTGTTAAGATGGGTACGTATATAAGCATGAAGGTGGGTGTTGGAAATGTACATGTGTGAGTACGTGTCAAGAGTGGGTGTTGAGATGTGTGTGTTGAGAGTTTAGCACGAGCAAATATAATGAGTTATGGTGTGTATTGAGTATGTAGTCGAGCACGCGAGTATGCAGGAGGCAGCGCACGCACGTAAGCACGGGCCGCAGCACGCTGCGGATGTGGCCGAAGGAGGCGCGGCCCACGAGCTCGCGCAGGCACGCCTCGGCCAGCCGCGCCGGTGCCTCCGNGCGCCTCCGCCCCGCCCGCCCCGCCCCCCGCGCTCTCCATGCTCGATACCGTCTCGTACTTCTCGGCGCTCTGATAAATACGGTAGTCCACCTTAGTCTAATTACTTACTTTTTATCGTCTGTCAAAACGAAAACTTTCTAAATACAAACTTGTGACGTCACTGTTTTTGACTACTCAATAGAGCAATGTATTTCAATGTTTATTTGATTAAAATTTCTAATAGGAATGTAAAGCTGTAATCATTATGTTTACCGAGATATTTTGTAATACTCGTTTTAAGAAAGGAGCAATAATGATTTATATACGACTAGCTGAGTCCCGCGGTGTTACCCGCGATACAAAGATATTGAGTGAATTGTATCTTTATAAATGGTAGACTGTGTTATTCTGATGTCTGTGTTAGTCTGAGAGGCGCTCATAGCCCAGTTGCACTTGGTGTTTAGAAACAATCACCGAGGGTAAGCAACGACGGCGCGGTCAGTACCTGGATGGGTGACCACTAGTGGCATGTTATCATGAGCGTCTCCGTGATTCGGAGGTCACGTTAAGCAGTCGGTCCCGGTTGTTATCATAGGATAACAGTCGTGAAGCTTAGTTGGAGGCCTTTGGGCGGCTTGAAAACATCCGACGGTAAGATTACGTAGCCACAACGTTGTCTTGCCGGTCCCCAACCCGCACTTGGCCAGCGTGGGGATGTATGGCCTTAACCCTCTCCTGAGAGGAGACCCGAGCCCAGCAGTGGGACGTTATGAGTTGTTGATGTTATTCTGATGTATAAACTATATTACTGTGAAGATTCATTAAAATCCATTTTGTAATTTCTACGTAAAAGAATAACAGACTTCTACGCATACTTACATACTTTAGCGTTTATAATGTTTGTAGAATACAGTCAATAACCCTATTATACACTGTTCCACTGAAATTGATCTTAAGTTGTATAAGGAGGGCAATCGACCCAATTTAGTCTCCTGTTGGTAGTGACTATCACCGCCCGTGGGGTATCCACAACTCAATATATTTAAATATCACTGTAACAATACTCCAACCTATTTCATCCCAATTGGTGTCGGTTAAATGTTCGTAACTTTGAATATTTAATTTTATCAAATAGAAGATTTGGACTGTAATAAAAGAACTGCTAACACTATTTTTTTTTCAGACCAATATTTGAGATTAGTCTTTGTGATCACCAAGACTAATCTCAAGTCTTTGTGATCACACTGGTCGAGCATCTCCCTTACTGCCAAAGCTCCAAAACTGTCTAAAAATATAAATACATAAATTTTCTAGGAAAAAAGTTTCGATACCTGCATATTATACAGCAGAGATGGTACAATTTTGTCCATGTGTTGTGATTCCCAAATGTTTTCTACCAAGTCATCTGAAACGGTTTTCCTTATGACACCCTGAAAATAATACGAATTGTGTGAAATAAAACGTTTTGTAACTTATTATTTTGCTTGGCTACGATTCCAATAAATGGCAGTATAAGGTTATTTGTTGATTGGATTGAGTATAGATGGCGCTTATGCTAATTTTATTTAGTTGGATAGCCCATTTAGCGGGGAGGCGTGTAGGTTTTATAACATCACGCTACGACCAATAGGAGCCGGGTATCGACCGAAAATGTTAGGGAAACGGGAAAAACTTGTTTCTTTGGGAGAGATGCAGAATAAGTTGTTCAGTTCAGCTATCAATATATAGATTTAGGTGGTCTTACCTGAAGCCCTTGTATGCCAGCGAGTCGAATCTTGTCTCCGGTAGCCTTGTCGATGTGGTTGCTGTGGCACATGGCAGAAAACTTGGACACGAAGAAATCGTAGCGACGGTGGTACGACGGAGTGTCTTCCTCGATGTTGGCGAATCTTACAAACTGCAATGTTAATGAGTAAAGTAAATAGTGCATACTTATATATTGTTTATACATATTATATATATAGAATAAGTTTTTTTTTTATATATATNATTGGGGTATGGGCCTCCGGTATCCTCACTCACTCGATGAAACACAGCGTAAGCGCTGTTTCACACCGGTTTTCTGTGAGGCCGTGGTATCACTCCGGTCGAGCCGGCCCATTCATGCCGAAGCGTGGCTCTCCCACGGTATAAAAAAAAAAAGTTGTGTCTTTAGATAAATAAAAATCTTTTCGTCGATTTGTCTGCCTGTCTGAATTAAAGGTAAGATTGTAGACTACTCCACATTATTACAGTGGGTTATTGTTTTGGACGTTGCGTATTTGAAACAAAAATGCCACCACCGATGCCCGCCGCACCGGCAAAACAATCAAATTAAAAAAAATACAAATAAATGGAGAATATTCAGTCAGTCCACCGATAAGCAATGCACATCTAATTGGAGAACGCGCGACCTTCTGGTCGTGTTTGGTCTTCGTCACATTTAAATCTACCTCATTTAACAATAATAGACATATTGAACGCATTTGTTGCCAAATATGTTAAACTCGTGTCAACAAATTATTGATAAATTGTTATTATCTCTAAATGTGACGAAAGCACGACTGCTGTGCTAGGGGTCTCGGGTTCCATTCCTTAGTCGGACCAATAGTTTGTATGATCTGCAAGTATTTGTTTCGGAGTTTTGGGTGTTTTCTAAGTACAATATGTATGTATTTACAAAAAAATAAAGTATATACGTATTAATATCAGTTGTCTAGTACCCATAGTTCAAGCTTTGCTTAGTTTGGGACTAGATGGCGTTGTGTTTTAAAAAATCTAGAGGAGCTTAAGTAAATAAACCCTCCCTGGTACAAGTTAATTATTGACTTGTACACTCTCAGCAAGTAGCTCTCCTATTTTAAGGTGTGTCTTAATTTATCGACACAACTAGTGGGGAATTTGTAACTGATAAACCTTAGATGGTTTTTTTGTGTTTAGGTTGAGATTTGTTCTACTATAAATGTATGTTTTTCTTTGGAAAAAAATGCCTAAATGTCCTTAGCGAGAGCAAGTATATCAAGCCAAAAGCCCCTTTCTAAGATGAGTCCTGTTGTTCCTCCCTTTCTAGAACCACTGGTAGACTTGTTAAGACTGTTCATGTGATAAAAACCCCAAAAGTATTCAGATCATTACAGAACTGTACTGCCTCAATAGCGCAGTTATGCGACTGCTGTGCTTGAGGTCTCGGATTCGATTCCTTGATCGGACCAAATATTTGTACGATCTGCAAATATTTGTTTCGGTGTTTGAGTATTTTCTATGTATGATAATATAAGCATTTACAAAAAAAGTATTTACATCAGTTGCCTAGTACCCATAACACAAGCTCTGTTTAGCTTGGGACTAAATGGCATTGTGTGTAAGGAGTGCGGAAATATTTACATTTATTTATTTATTATTATTAAGTTAAAAGCCGAGAGTAGACTACTCACGCTTTGTGTAGCCAAGATCTGAAGTTGAGGATCAGTGGACTCCAGTAATTTCTGCACCATTTTGAGGAAGCTCTCCACGAAGAGGTTGAGGGTCTGTGAGTGACACGCAACGAGGAGCTGGTCCATAGCCTCCATAGCTATTATCACGAAACTGGCAAACATAAAAAGGTAAGTTATATTTACTAATGTTTTTTCGTCGTCTGTTCGCTAAGATCATTTAAACTAATCAACAGATTTTAATGCATCTTTCAGTAATGAACGGAGTGATTTAAGGGAAATATCACCAACCGCCATTACTCGCACTTATTCATCTCTATTCAACGTGTACATAAAATATCGATAGTGTATGGAGACGCGTATGCATCCATTCTGGTTTCGCGGCAAACTGTTCCGCCATATAAAGCGCCTTACGAGGCAGAACAGCGCTATATACATCAATCAATGCATATAATAAAAAGATATTGTATAACTAATACATTAAGTGTTAAAATTCTGTGTATTGTTATAGTGACAAATGCTAATGTACTTGCTTTCTTTCTGATTTAATAAATATTATTATTATACACCGTTAATTCTCTGCTGCTTGTCGACAATTTGCAACGACAAACTACTACATATGCCCTCAGTTTTGAGTTATTTTTTTTTATATAAAATTCAAAATGATTTTCACATTCAATTAAATTCCTATTTCTCCGTTGGTCGATGCACTGTGTTTTAATTTTCACGAGTTTTACTTTTTTACGTTAAATTATTTGGGTTCCGTATCCCAAAAGGAAAAACGGAACCCTTAAACGATCACTTTGTTGTCCGTCTGTCTGTCTGTCAAGACCCTTTTTCTCGTGAAGGTATCAAGTTGAAATTCATATCAAATACTCAGCTCTACTGTCCCTTGGAGCTGTGAAAAAATCAAACTTCTAACCCAACGCAATCAAAAGATACAGCCGTTTATGCTGCAAATTTTCAACACTCTTCTATTTCTCATGCGGTAAGGAAAAAAGTTATCGCATATTGAACTTTTGTGTGTAACGTGTTGACGCACAATACTGCGCAGCATTTTCTTTTTTTTTTTTTTATATTTAAGCTGCCAAAATGACTTTGCCTTGCCTGATGGAAAGCATGAGCAGAATCCAAGAGTGGTGGTCACCATCCTCAATGCGAAAAAGAACAATGCAGCATGGCGACCCACACTATGGCGGCCTGGGGGGAAAGGGGATGGTGAGGCGGAAAGGGGGCGTTGGATTGGGGTATGGGCCTCCGGTATCCTCACTCACTCGATGAAACACAGCGTAAGCGCTGTTTCACACCGGTTTTCTGTGAGGCCGTGATATCACTCCGGTCGAGCAGGCCCATTCATGCCTAAGCGTGGCTCTCCCACAGTGTTCAGGCAGCAAGCAGTAGACAGAACCGTTTCAGCGGAGATTACACACTTGCGCCTTCATTTGTCATTCTTCTGATATGATTAGAACTGTATAAGACCAAAATCCTTCAGCGAAACGCGAATGAAGTTGTATAAGTGTGCGTTGTCCCTAAAAGAGCAGTTTTATTACAGCAGAATTACAGGCGTCCATGACTTGTGATTCTAAATATGAATTATCATCATCACCAGCCACGTTTAACAGTCCACTGCCAGATATAGGCCTCTCCTCAGAAAGAAGGTTTTACATATTTATATCAATCCAACCACCAATAACCCATTGTGTCCCACTGCTGGCTCGGGTCTCCTTTCAAAAGAGGAAGAAGATCCTCAGGAAATATTGAGTGCATATTGGGTAGGTCTGAGAAACGGACAGCATCTCCTTTTCATCTCACTAATTGTTAAGGATAGTCTACCCTTAAATTTTTATTTTTATAGCAAAATGAATGTTTATCTGTATGTCCTCTATAGAATCGTAAACTATGCATTTGATCATGTCATGATCTTCAGCAAAGTGTTGTGCATGAGCCCACAAAGGTTTCTGAGTTGGTACGACCAAAGCGGTTGTTGTTATACTGCGGGTAACACCACGGGGCTCAGCTAGTTTATTATGAACCGACAATTTATAAGTCTGCGATGTGACCTTGGTCTGGTGTGAGTTCAAAAACATTTTGCTATAATATATTTGAACTGTCATGAAGGTATTTGATTGTCGTCATGTTGACAATGGTTATTTACGGAAGTGATAAAATTGATAACGTTAGGGATTGATTGAGATTGTCTTAAACCTTCAGTTAGACAGTTTACATAACTGTTTTAATACTGACTAGCGACCCGACGCGGCTTCGTACGGAAGTCAATGAATTCTCTGATTGTCTCTGCTATAATGTGCATGTATTACACATGTAAACCTTCTTTTTGAATCACTCTATCTAGTGTTGAAAACTGCATTAAAATCCGTTCAGTGGATTAAAAGATCTAAGCGAACAGACAGCGGAAGCGTCTAACTATCTAAAGAATTAATACATTTCACACACGGCCGTCTAATCTGTGTATTATGTAATCTGATTTATTAAAGCAAAGACACATATGTGTTACTGGATACGTATATATCAGAAGCAAATTATACACAGCCACTCATAAAATAATTTGATTATGTTTCTATTTCTTTCAGCAATTACGCACTTAATTGCAATGACATTAGAGTTGTTATTTATCTTGTACTATGTTTACACGCCTGCAAGGACTTGGCAGTCGCTAACAAACTACAATCCTTCACAAACGTTCGTGCTATGTTTACACGCCTGCCAGGACTTGGCAGTCGCTCACAAACTGCAGACCCTTGTGCACTCTTCTTTTGATCTGTGTTCAAAAACCGACATCGACTCGGGTCGGGAACAAGCTATCAAACCTCACGCAACCCAAGTCAAACAGTCCATTTACATGCTTGTGTTTGTGGAGGGTTGTCGAGGCTTGGCACGCGTTCGTATTCAAAATCTACAAACCCATGTCTCCTCCTGTAAATATCTCTCGACGCTTTCTGGAACAGATATTCTCCGATCCTGTCCAGCTTCTCCGGACTGGACAGCGAATAGAAAGTGAGCTTCTCCATATTGGACTTGACGAGACCATCTTGAGGGGAGGCCGGGAAGATGTTGTCTACCAGCCTCTTGTAGCGAGGCCTTAGGGCTGAACAACAGCCGCAGCAGCCTGGAACAACCATATATAGACTTGAGTTTGTTATTTCAATAGCACAACCATACATAAAACGGATACACAGAACACCAAGACGACGTGGGATTTGAACCCGCAACACTTGACGGCGAAGAAGTGGCGTGGCGACCGCTTAAATGAGTAAGCCAACCGTGCATTATTTTTATTAAGGTTGATTTTTTTCAAAATATTTACGAATGGTGTCTTTTTTAATCTTTGGATGTGATGATCTTGAAATATCAAATTAGATTTTTGCAGATACGAAAAAAAGTTCCTTGAAATGTCTCTCTAACGATAAAAGTTCAGATAAAAATTCGTTGTGTGTGATTGGGGAGTTGGCGAACATATTTTATTGTACAATATAAAATAATTACAAACATGCAACTGATATGAAAATTATTTGCTAGTCATTCGTGACAACAATTATAAATGTGTTGAAGGTACCAGGTACTAATGTCGGGTCCGATAAGCATACTTTATCAAAGAGAGTATTATCCTGTATAAATCTAGAATATTCAGGTCACTCATATGAATAGAAAGAGAGAGAGAGAGAGAGAGAGAGAGAGAGAGAGAAGTTGTGAAAGCGTCGAAAAAAATAGTGTCCAACTATTGACCACTATGTACCAATACGCAGTGGATGTGTGTCACTTCCGTTGTCGGTGTCATAATGAAAGCTCGCGATTATTGTGCTATGATAAGCACAATAATCTAAAACGGAACTAAATCTAAGACGGAGTACTTCTTCGATTTTTAATCATACAATTCACGATCCTTTATTAGTGGAAAAATAGGTTGGTTACAAGTCTTATCATTATGTTAGATATACACTATGTCTTACTGTGTACAAATTTTCGCACATACAGAAATGTCATTAATATTAAAATTTAAATGTAAATATATGTGAATATCTATGTGTTTTACAACAGAGTGAATTTAAGTTGATGCTTTTATTTATTATTATTATTTATTTAAGGCATACTTAAGGAGTAAACACAAACATTTACTTAAAATAATAACAAACAACTTGGTACACGCGCTACTTTAATTAAAAATATGCACAAAATTTACACAAATATAATAAATTAAAAAATTAAAAAAACACTAACAATAGGTATTACTTAAAACACAACAATTGGATTTCGATTTAGATGCTTTGGTGGGATTAGGAGCTCATAGACTATTAGTACTATTAGTAGCTACTGGGTAACGCCGAATAGTAAGTAGATATGCTTAAGTAACATTGTACTTACATGTCATGTAAACTGTCCTACTCATTACGAAGCACGCGCGGTGCAATATTTTACGTAGTGGAACCATTTAATAATTTTAACAATAACACTTCTTTTTAAAAAAAATTTAACTGCTCGATGTCCGTTTTTTCTGTTTCTTTTAATTGTATGGTAACACTATTCCGAGATTTTTTCAATGCACTTAAACATAGTCATGTATGGTCACGTTTATTAAAACACTTTCCGAGGTCGGAAACAATTGGTCCTTCGAGCTTTATTATTATTTTAGATATCGATGTTATTAATTATCACGGTACTTATATTGACCTATATCCGGCACTGATGTTAGTCACCGCTGCTAACCTTAGTTGATATTGATAAGCTTTAGTTACAATCACTTCTTGTTATAAACAATAGAGTTTATTAAATCTTTGGTATTAATTGAAAAATAATGTTCGCTAATTGCGTATATTCTAATATTACACGTAGACTGTATTAAACAGTAGAACTAATTATTAAATGCAGATCAACAGGAAACTAGAGTTAATATTTCATTAAAATCAACCAATCATTGTATTTTAAAACGTCATTGTTTACAGATAAAGTCTGTTTTGGTTCGAATATTCTTACTGACCAAAAATTT
Source organism: Hyphantria cunea (assembly GCA_003709505.1). Taxonomy (NCBI): domain Eukaryota; kingdom Metazoa; phylum Arthropoda; class Insecta; order Lepidoptera; family Erebidae; genus Hyphantria; species Hyphantria cunea. Next base: position 46,673 of record PKRV01002731.1, read on the forward strand.
GCATCATTCATGCATTTTGAATAATAAACTCAGTAGGAATTGTTTTTTACTTTTTTTTCTTATTTTTGTTAATATTATGTTTCGCAGTTACACAAGCACTAAGAGACCGGGTACTAGGGTCACATATATATGAAGAACATATCACTGTACACATCACTAATTGTCTTTTACGAATTCTCTTTTCAAATATTCGAAAATAACAGTTTTGACAAGTTGCATTGCGATATGTGTCACTTAATATGACAGTGTTGCTCCGCTGTTGATATGACACTAGTTTAAAGTGTGTGCGATCGTGCCGGACTGATATCGCAGAGATAACACACTTAAGGTTAATACACACTAGTTTTAATAAGATTACGATACGATAACTTCCAACCGCGACATGGTTTTAGTTAATACAAATTAAAAATCGGCCAAGTGCGAGTTGGACTCGCGCAAGGAGGGTTACGTCCGTAACATTATCTATATATTTCAAGCCGTTATCAATATCGAGCAAAAACGAGTATGGGAGTCTTCTTAAATATTTATTTTATTCCATTTTTAGTATTTCTTGTTATAGCGGTAACAGAAATACATCATCCATTAAAATAACTTTTTCGGTAAAACAAGAATTTTTCACGAAAATGATTTTTTTTTTTATAATATTTAAGCTGCCAAAATGACTCTGCCCTGCCTGATGGAAAGCATGAGCAGAATCCAAGAGTGGTGGTCANGCCTGATGGAAAGCATGAGCAGAATCCAAGAGTGGTGGTCACCATCCTCAATGCGAAAAAGAACAATGCAGCATGGTGACCCACACTATGGCGGCCTGGGGGAAAGGGGGATGGTGAGGGGGATAGGGGGCGTTGGATTGGGGTATGGGCCTCCGGTATCCTCACTCACTCGATGAAACACAGCGTAAGCGCTGTTTCACACCGGTTTTCTGTGAGGCCGTGGTATCACTCCGGTCGAGCCGGCCCATTCATGCCGAAGCGTGGCTCTTCCACGGTTGAAAATATATGGCCGGTCAGCTATTGCTAAATAATTACAAGATTATAATAATATTTTCTATTGCATTGATGAAGTCACTTGGTATTTGCAGATCATGATGAAGCGTTCACAATTAAATGACCGTCTGTATTTATTTTTCCTCTATAATAAGCCTCTATAATAATCCGCTAGATTCATTATATAAAGTTAAAGATGAACAAGAAATAACTAAGAGTCTTACGTCGACCGATAGAAGCCGAGTATCAATTATCAAATGTTGTTAAAATGAGAAATTTTGTTTTGAGAGATACAGACAAAGTTAAGAGAGTTAGCTAGTTAATTTTGTAACTACAAAAATGTTAAGTTTAAAAACAGAACTCCCGGAGTGCAACCTACTCCGGGAGTGCCGGCAGAAGTGAAAGCTTGAATATTAACGTTGTGCATTTTTTATATTTTGGAATGGTTGGAGAATAATTTTGCACGAATTGCTTTAATTATCAGTATAAAAGTACTATCATTTATGTGGTAAAATACAATATTAATTTATTGCGCTATCGTACACTAACATGACAATTTATGGTCTACTCTCCTGTCCTGATGCGAGTTTAATATTTTTTAGACATCACAAAAAAGTACACAACGCAGCTAAAGAAGTTTTCACTTCAAAAATCTGAACTTATGTAAAATAAGGGGTCTAGAAAGATGAAATAACAAAATAATTCACAGAAAACCAAAAATATATAGATACAAAAAAGGGCAAGCTAGAACCGTGGTCGTATCCACTGTGTACTCGTACGTATCGTAAATAAATACCGATGTTTCCTAAATTAAAACGAACATTACAAAACATATCGGGAAAAAACAATAATTACAGCTTTTCATGTCTATTAAAAAAATATACAAATAAACATTTATATATATTGCTCAACTGAGTAGTCTAAGACAATGACGTCACAAGTTTGTATTTAGTACTTTTTTCATACGAAGTTATCGTTTTGACAGATGATAAACAGTCACTCATTTGACTAAGGTGTCGTCTACGCTATTGAGATGTTCCTGGCACACACATAACCATACTAGGTACACCACTCCTTTTGACTTTGACCCGGGAAAAAGTGGATATTTGGTATGATAGTGTAATCGTACACCTAAGGTAAGTAGAACTTCATTACCAAGAAAGTAATTGTGATTAAAATCTAATCTAATATTACAATGTCCGCATTTTTACTGTTTTAATACAAATGGAATTTATTCAATATAGGTGTTTAATAAAAAGGTAATATTCGTTTTAGACTATATAATAAATTCTTAGTTTGGTTTAAATAATTCGATTCAGATTTGTTCATCAGAGTAGAATTGAGATAAATATTGCCCAGTTTTCAGTCAAATTTTAGTTTTTAGTTTGAAAATGGCACTTAGGAAGAAAAAGAAGGTTGAAGGTTAGCAGATGGATCACCGACATGGTATCAACTTCAACTCAGGAGACACAAGAGCATAGCCGCCTTTTGTGTTTCTCTAGGTGTTTTAGTAGATCATGTGGTTATTATAGGGGGCTATATAGATGGATCACGGTAGGAGGGCGTCCAGAAGCCGCTGATGCGGTCCTGGAGCTGCCGAGGCAGGCCGCCGCGGTGTTTAGAGAGTAGACCGGTACTTCGGGAAGTTCACACCACCATTCCTTTTTTTTTATATTTAAGCTGCTAAAATGACTCTGCCCTGCCTGATGGAAAGCATGAGCAGAATCCAAGAGTGGTGGTCACCATCCTCCATGCGAAAAAGAACAATGCAGCATGGTGACCCACACTATGGCGGCCTGGGGGGAAGAGAGATGGTGAGTGGGATAGGGGGCGTTGGATTGGGGTATGGGCCTCCAGTATCCTCAGTCACTCGATGAAACACAGTGTAAGCGCTGTTTCATACCGGTTTTCTGTGAGGCCGTGGTATCACTCCGGTCGAGCCGGCCCATTCATGCCGAAGCGTGGCTCTCCCACGGTTAAAAACCTCGTTTCCCCGTTTTTTATGATGCGAAAAGCATTCCCGCGTAAAAAGGTGTTTTGGAATTGATTTACTAGTGTGTATACAGCCTTATATGCTGAAGATAGAACATCTTGGTCGAACATATTGTACACAAATATGGTACCATGATTATCAGTTTCGCACAACTAAAGATGTTGTTAAGGGCTTAAGATAACATCTCAGCCTATTACGTCACCGAGACACGTCATGACGAATTTAAGAAAGAAATATATCATAGTTGGCATTGACTCCGTGTAATGACCTATACATCCCATGGGTGATGATGTTGATATAGAATACACATAAGATGTGACTAAGGGAGAAAACTGCCAGAGGCGCCTTTGATTTTTCTGTGGGGTACACAAGGCGGCTATAACCTTTTAAAGGCGCTAGAGTAATGATTACACATACAGCGGCAACATAAACATATGACAACGCCATCTACCGAAGATACACTGAACTACGGAGTAATGTAGTGTACGAAGAAGCTACCAATCCTACATCGCGCAATAGAAGTTCTCGCGCCGATTAACATGTATACAACTTCCCAACATCAACTGTTGGGCAGTGACCCGCCAGGCATGATCACCTCGCCTGGTCGGAGGATCCTTCCTTTGTGTTGGGGGAATATGTGACCCGTTCCTCTACAGTTCTATACACTACTCAGAGCAGTCTGCCTGTGAGCAATTGACTTAAAACGTTTAGCTGAAAAGTTTCATAGATAAAATTATTATAAAACTTTTTATTTGGTAACACAATACTACTAGATATTATGAATCTATTTACAGTTAGTTCAAAATTAACATTTTAAATTTTTTTTTTATTTTAATTCTTACTACCAAACGCGCGTCATAATTGTACCATACAGAAAAATACTACGTGTAAGCGAAAACAACTGTAAACTGACTTATAAGAATCCTTTGATCTACTTCAGCCAAACATCATCGTCATCAACAGTCTATACATTCCACTGCTGGACAATGGCCTCATATCAAAATAGAAGTTTTGGCCTACTATATTCTGCTGGTCTGACGGGATGACCTATTGGTTTTAACTTTTCCTCCACTTTGGAGTGCCGTGACACACGGGATGCAAATAGTTGGAGACACTCCGCGTTCTCAATCCATAACCAGAGACAGCAAAGTTATTAGCAAATAAATATTATTATAGGTTCACTTAACACTTCAAAATATTATTGCGAGTTGATTTTCGTAGCCGTAAAACCGGCAGGTTACCGACGCGGATTCACGTTGCGTACTGGCGACGAATAGACTAAATTATTATTAGAGGCCCTTAAAATAGATGCGTTCATTGGGAAGGGATGAACTGAGGGTGACATGTTTGTCAATATGAATGTCTAATAAATATTTAGTTCTCGAGAAGATCTTATCCTTTAGGAGGAAACATCAGACGTAATAATAATGTCGTTTTTATGCGGTGATTCTTTTAACTGATATATCTTTTTTTTTGTCAACCGCATGAAAGATATAAACACTAAACGTTAAGTCTAGTTTACCACAATATATAAAAGAAAATTATATGAATAAAAGAAAATTAAATGAAGCGCGCACAAATGAACTGTTGTTTTGAGTTCTATTACTTTAATAAGTACCCATTAGTTTTTATACAATATCTTTTAAGTTGGTACAGATATCGACCTTTTACAGTTGTATTATGACGATTTACAAAAAAGCCTTTCGGATAATAAGATGAATAAAAGATTAATTCAAATCAATAATAACATATCATTAATCTAACAATAACATTCGTATCATAAATGAATGTTGAGAGTTGGGACCGCACGGATGGCGCAGTGGTTAATGTGATTGCCATGTCACTTCTCACTCCGCCGAAGTGCTTGTCCAGAGTCTGAGTGTTTTTATGTTCGTTTTATTTATGATTGTAAAGTCCCCCGAGACAAAGGAATATTACTAGTGTCGGAGTTGACTTTTAAAAGTAAAAGCAGACAGAAAAAGTGGTACTACTTTTAGATGGTATCTCAGGCAACAGTGAAACAAAACACTACTGCTCAGAGCAGGTTGAAACCTTTTAAACTCTAAAATAGCTCTGATTGTTTAATATATAATACTAAGTCGGATTAAGGAACAAGGCAACAAAGCAAGGTGACTGCAACCGGAGACAGAGAAAGGAGACCAGCTCGCCCAACCAACAAACTTGATTGGTTTCGCGTCTCTTATCATCTGTCTCTGTCGTACGCGTGAAACTGTCGCGTAAACATATCTAAATAACAAGCACCGGACGCGATCTCCTGTCTTTGACTCCGGTTGCAGCGTAAACCGTCAACTTTTGACTCCAGTATAGTTCAATTTTGCGGGATCTAGGCAGTAAATACTCTTTCATATACAATTCAGGGTCATGAACGTATGCACGAAGTACACAATACGCATTATATTATAGGCATAGCCATGGCGAAGACTCTCAAACATTTTAAGTTGGAATATGGAAGTTATTTATAAGTTCAAATAAATAGTAGTCGACAGCTTAGACCTTCTAAATAATGAATTACAAAGGTTCAAGAAGCATAGCAGATCACGATAGAAGTTATGAAGCTTTGGAAAAATAAATTGTATCACCCCGACAACACAATTTTATCACAATGAACTTATTTGAAAGTTATATTTTAATGTCAGGTGTATTGTAAAGAGTTTATATGTGTACTTATATCATAAGATATACTTTGAGCTTATGTCCACGGCTCTACACGTGAAAGTCCATGAAAGGTAGCGTCATTTAATGTCATTCTCCAACGTTTTGGCTATTTCTATCACACAAAAAATATGTAGAACCATCTTTAGCCGCTGTACTTAGTTTTGTATTACAGCGTTAGTATTATAGAACGAAAACAAAACAAAGAACATTATATATATGCATATTAATAATATTTTTTGAAATGCGACAGTGTTGTGCAGTGCCTATGTATGCAAATAAAACAAGAGGGCATAAGTTCCCTACAGTACCATTGAACTGACGTATACGAAGCCCAGACTGGTAGCAGAAAAAGTATCGAATACCCTCGAGTTAGTGGTTACTAATGACTTTCAAGTGTAAACAAGTGTTCCCATTGTTGAAATCTGCCTGTTATTGATGTTTCTTTATTATTTCGAACTAGGTACCTCATTAATTATTAACAATGGATAATAGGTTCAATCTGGCGGCTCATATTGGAACTGTGTGTGTCAAAACACGCACCATTTTGGCAAGTTTGTATACTAAGGTATAAAATACCTTTCGCTGTTTTACTAGATATGTATATAGCCTTAGCGGAAAGCATTATACTATATGGGCTCAGTAGATACGGACGTACATTTCAATCATATTTGCATAAAATATATTTCTTACAACTTTGTTTGTTAAGGTCTATTGTACTTAGGAAAAATCAAAAGCAATTTAATCATAATGATAAAAGCTATTAAAAAATTTTAAAGTTATACCGGTCATGAGAGAATAAAAATGGTGCTCACCATAGAAAACTATTATAAATTCAATTGTAATTTAATTAAACGCCCAATCACGTTACGCCAAATGGATAATAAAATGCTAACTGCCACAACAGACAATAACTACTAAGGCAAACTAACTACTGACTTTTAAATGAAACATCAGTAGAAACAAGAAATAAAATTATTATCATCTAACTTAAAAAGAATAGTCACATATATCTTAAGCTATTTCGCATCATGGTTGTTATATGCCAGGTATATTACAAATGGCAATTAAAATTCTTTTAAAGTTAATTCACGTCGCAAGTATTGTTCAAAATTATATTTTATTACTTTTTCCAAAACTTTGTTAAAATCTGCTAGGGACTTTACTCTAAATTCATTTCTTATTTTTCATAAATAGAAAACAAATTGTCTGCAGGCGACGTGTGAGGTAAGGAGTCGGGGCGGTCACTATTGTATTTACTTGAGCCCCGTTACTCCTGGTTCCAAGGAATGAAATTACAATTGTAATACCTAACTATCGACAAGATAACGAAGGAAGCATTGTATTCCTTATCTACAATATTTTTTTTTGCCCTAAAAACTATTTGTCATTGATCATCAAGTTGTAGTTAGTTTTATTAAAATGACTAACTAATAAATGGATATATTTTTCGAGCAGCTAAGTATATGCAAGCACAAGCAATAGTTTCTTGAGGAAATCTCATGAACACATCTGTGCGTGAGGCGTCACTCAGGTAATTGAATGCCATTTGCACCAGAAGCCTCTTTTTGCTTATTAGCATGATAAACCCTTCGCAAGTCATTCACTTTTCTCTGCAACTCGTCCGGGTCAATTTTTGGTCTTCTGTAGAACTGCAAGATGCAGGTACATATTATTCTAATATCAGCTTCTGTAACTTTGAATAATAGAAACCAATGCGGGTCGTTCGGTAATGGTAATCCGATTTTTCGAGCAGCTAAGTATATGCAAGCACAAGCAATAGTTTCTTGAGGAAATCTCATGAACACATCTGTGCCTGTGGCGTCACTCAGGTAATTGAATGCCATTTGCACCAGGGAATGGTTATTCTCAGACTGCAGAAACATTAAATATACGTGAACACACAATCCCAATGCTTTTAAAATAAATCTTTCAGCTTTGATGACATGGTCAGTTAGCTCGCTGAATTTCTTATCGACTATGCAGGGAGTGATGAGCTTGTTTGCTCTCACTAGCTTAATGTGATGGAAGCCATTGATCACGTCACGTATCCCACGCGTTGCTCTTCAACTTTGGATGCTAAGTAAATAAAGAAAAATATGACCATGGGTAACCATGGTCATATTTTTCTTTTTTTATAAGATTACTCTCGAATTAGGAATATACATTTGTTTGAATGGAGTGAGCGGTATGGAGTTGTGGTTAATCCATCTAAGACCCAACTAATTGTGGTAGGCAGTGCCAGGATGGTATCGAGAATAGACTGGACGCAATTACCTAACATTATATTTAACGGAACCTCATTATCAATAAGTAAGTCTGTTAAAAATTTAGGAATCTACATTGATAACACTTTAACTTGGGGCCCCAAGTTTCAATTGCGAAAAGTTAGTAAAATTGCACTTGCGCAATCCCTCTTTCTTCCTATACTCGACTATACTGATGTCAGTTATCTCGACATCACAGAGGAGAAACTCGACAAACTTGAGCGCCTTCAAAATTTTTGCATTAGATTTATGTTTGGATTGCGCAAATATGATCATGTTTCTGAATTTCGCAATCAGCTTAAGTGGCTCCCGATTCGCCTTCGACGGAATGCTCACATTCTTTCCATACTTTATGGTGTTCTATTTCATCCGTTTACTCCACCTAACTTAAAAAAACGCTTTGTTTTCCTCAGTGACACACATCTGAAATCCATGAGGTCATCTGAATCTCTGGAACTGGCAGTACCAATTCATATTACAAGATTCTACGATAAGTCTTTTACGGTACAGGCTGTCCGATTGTGGAATGCTTTGCCGATGGCTATACGGCGTGCCAAATCTTTGCATGTATTTAAAAAAATGGTCAAAGATAACATATTTTACTATTACAAGTTATGTTATTTATTTTTATTTTATTTTTCAATGGAAATGTAAATATGTAATTTGTGTTTATGTCGCTGTTTTATTAATTAGTATTAGCATGTATTATTATATGTGATTTTTATAGAATTCATATTTGACCTTTACATTTTTTTCTTTTCTCTTTTCGCACCTAACTGCCCTTGGATTCGTATTTGTTTCTTTTTACAATTTTTTTTTCGTATCCCAAGGTTGTCTGGAAGAAAAGGCCGCCATTTGTACACGGTAATTCAATTGATGTATTATGTAATCTATATATTTATGTAAACTGTTATATCTGTTGTACAATAAAGTGTATTCTATTCTATTCTACTGTCACCCAGTTTCGGCGTGATGTTGAGTTCTGGAACACCGTAATTAGAAAGATTTGCCTTGTATTTAATGGGAACAACACAATTGCACTGGGGGTAACTAAATCGAGTGAATGAAACTACAACTTCTCACTTGTTCTGAAATATTGTATTGTTTCCCTGAGCTGGTTCTCTAAGAAAAGATTATATTGGCTTCTTATAATACTGGGCTGACGACAGCAATATCGCGATTCAGAAAGAATGCGCAACGCCCTCTATCGAAATTTAAAGAAAACTATTATTTATTCATTTTGCGGTTCAACACTGTATATTATATTAACATAAACCTACTTAAAAATTTTAGAAATGTACCACTTAGTGCATCTACAGTACAAATCCACTTAGAAATTCCTAAGAAAGTTTTTTATTCAGGTTATCACTCAAATCCTGATTACACTTTATTCTGTACAGAATATATATAAATTTATATACTTTATATGTTTAAGTAGGTACAATGACAGGCGGTTCTGGCCAGCATAATTCCTTGTCAGGTGAGGAGAAAGATACCACTGGTGTGCGAGTAAAAATGTGTCTGAGCACACTCGGGCAGTCCTAACACGACGAACTTCTCATTATTAGGCATATACAACATTAAATCGTCGCAAGAATCAATCTTAATCCAAGCAATATACATGTCAAGTAATCGATATGTACGATGTTTAAGTGTTAAAAACAAATCGATATTGTTATAAACAATCGCATATTTTCGAGGCATATTGAGTTCTACATAACATTATTTTGTCGGCAATATCCATGAGACATACACATTAGTTAATTAGAAGATAAGACCCTTAGTTCTTAAAAAAAAAATAACGATAAGACCGCCAATTGTTATACATATTGTGTGATTGTTCCTGTTGTACCATTTCGTACTATGTATATACAATAAAGATAAATAAATAAATAAATAATTTAAATTAAGTCGATATAGTCAAAACATTGGGTAACAACCAATTCAGACTTTCAAAAATTATTCATTGTTTATAATAAAGAGGCGCTCATAGCTCAGTTGCACTCGGTGATTAGAAACAATCAACGAGGTTAAGCAACGACGATGCGGTCAGTACCTGGATGGGTGACCGCTAGTGGCATGTTACCATAAGCGTCTCCCTGATTCGGAGGTCACGTTAAGCAGTCGGTCCCGGTTGTTATCATACGATAATAGTGGTGAACCCTAGGTTGGAGGAGATTACGTAGCCACAACGTTGTCTTGTTAGTCTTCAACCCGCACTTGGCCAGCGTGGGGACGTATGGCCTTAACCCTCTCCTGAGAGGAGACCTAAGCCCAGCAGTGGGCCATTATGGGTTGTTGATGATTGTTCTTTCTTGTTATAACATTGTAAATTGGCCAAACTATGCAGGAAAACTTAACTACAAAGAGAAACCTGAGTCAAACCCTTAAACCCCCTCGGGCCTTCACCCCACCGGGGTTTAGCGGCGAGGCGGTGGTCGGAATCGAACCGACTTAAACCACACGGTGTGCCACTCTTCGCCTGGAACGGGAGAGATCTCCAATCCAAAATCTCCAAGGACCCTAACAAATACTACGCAGAAAAAGGCAAACAAAAACAAAGAACAAGGCTTAATATAGCCACATTAAACACGAGATCGTTAAAATCACAAGAAGCTCTACTTGAACTAGAATGCAATGCATTAGAAACCATACATTGGGAGATTTTAGGTTCAAGTGAAATAAGGAGAGCTGAAGAGAAAACTGAAGAGTATGATAAATACATATTCTACTACAAAAACGAAATAGCTGGCCTTCGTGGAGTAGGATTTATGGTTAAAAGATATTTAATTAATGAAATAATAGAGTTTCGAGGCATATCGGATATAACAGCAGTCTTAAATATTAAATTGCCTGGCCACAAACAACCATCTTCAATCGTTCAAATATATTCCCCGACATATATCACCAAGGAAAAATTAAAAATGACTTCTACAACAAATTGAATGAAATAATGCCAACTTTGTTTAAAATCATAATAATTTTGGGTGACTTCAATGGACAGATAGGAAAGAGAAGAACTCAAGAAGACAAAGTACTCGGACCATATACAACAGGCAAAAGAAACGACAATGGACAAAGACGGATAAACTTCGTATTGGAAAATTACCTACATATTATTAAAAGCTATACAACAGGACTATTAATAGGAAATGGACGTGGATGTCACCGAATGGCAGGATAAGAAACGAAATAGACTACATCACCACAAACAAACCAAGACTGTTCTTAAACATAAATATTGTTAGTCAATTTCATTATAACACAGACCACAAACTACTAAGAGGACAACTAAATACGCAGGAATAAAAAAAATCAAGAAAAAATATTTATAATATGACACCAAAAGCTTTACCAATCCCGGATAATATTCTGGAGTCCTTAAACACTAATTTAGAAAAAATAAAACCTCTTACAGAAGTTCAAGTAAAATACAATGCTCTGGAATGGGAATTAAAAGAAACTGAAAGAAAATTAAGAACAACAAGACTGGAAAAAGACAAACTAGGCCCTGAAGCGAGAAAGTGGATCATGCAAAGGAAAAACCTGTTTAGGGACAGAAAAACCAACAAAAAAGAAATAACAAGTTTGAGCAAAGACATAAGCTTTCAAATACGAAAATACAGGGATAAATTAAGAACCGAAACACTAAATTACTATACGAAAAAATCGGGCGAAGTTAAAAAAGCATGGATTGAATTAAGAGACAATCTAACCTGGATCGATAACATGAAAAACCACAGAAACAAAAAAATTTACACAAATAGAATCGAAATATTAGAAGTAGCAACAGAATATTATCGCGAATTATAAAATAATGTTGCAACAATAGACGAATTCAACCAGGACTACAGCCAGGTAGCGAACAGTGATAAAACATACGAATTCAATAAGGCTATCAAATCATAGAAGAAAGGAAAACGCCTGGAGGTGACTGCATATCTAACGAACTGCTAATAGGATCATCCAAAGTGACGTAAAACACTATAACAGAGACATTTAATGAAATATTGCGCACAGAATACATACCACATCAGTGGGCTACATCATCTATTATATTGCTACACAAAGGATGCTATAAAAAGGAAAGAAAGATGAATTAGCCAACTACAGACCCATCGGCTTGATGTCAAATGTGTACCAAATGTTTGCTAAAGTGCTGCTAGATCGTTTTACTAAGACATTGGACGAAAATAGACCGAACGAACAAGCAGGTTTTCGCAGTAAGTTCTCAACAATAGATCATATCCACTCCATAAAACAAGTAATGCAAAAATGTAGTGAATACAACATAATCTATTACCATGCGTTCGTGGATAATTATAAAGCATTTGATTCTTTAAAACACGCAAAAATCTGGGAAGCTTTGGAAACGCAAGGAGTTGCAAAAAAGTGTATACGATTAATTAGAAACATATATATTTTCTTTTTTAAAAAAGAAACATATCTGAACATGAAAGCTAAAATAAGAATCGAAAGAGATGCAGACTTTTTTCCGATAAAAAGAGGAGTAAGGCAGGGTGATCCTTTGTCGCCCAAACTTTTCTCAGTTGCTCTCGAACACGTGTTTAGACATTTGGAGTGGGACAACTATGGTTTAAATATTAACAGAGTGAATCTAAATAATTTAAGATCTGCAGATGATCTTATAATAATTTCCGAAGATTCAACAAGTTTACAAAAAGTTAGAACAACTGTTGTACGAAAGTGACAAAATAGGACTAGCAATAAATACATCTAAAACCAGTATAATGTCAAACTCAAGAAAAAAATCTATAGTTATTAACGAAAAAACATAGAATATGTCGAGGAATACAAGTACCTCGGACAGATTATATCTCCAATAGACCAAACAACGAAAGAAATTAACAACAGAGTCACTTTGGCATGGAAAAGATACTGGTCTCTCAAAGAGGTAATGAAAAACCCACTCGTACCACTGAAAGCGACGAGTAAAATATTTAATTCATGTATTCTACCTGTTATAACATATGGATTCCAAAGGTGGAGCTTAACTAATCATAACATAAACAAATTGGAAACTTGCCAACACAGTATGGAACGAAGCATACTTAATAACACCAAGTTAAAAGACATGACTAAACTAGAAACTATAAGGAAGAAAACTAGAATCACACATGTTACTTACTGCATCAAAAAACTAGAATGGAGATGGGCAGGACATATGATTAGGAGTAACAACGATAAATGGTCTAGGGACGGAACGGAGTGGTGTCCGACACCTAACAAAAGATAGAAAGGGAGACAGCGTCCTAGGTGGGAAGACGATATTATAAGAATAGCGAGACATACTTGGTAAAGACAAGCGTGAAATCGCATTGGATGGAGAACTCTAGGGGAGACCTATGCTGGACAACAAGACAATCTTCACGTAACAGTGTCATATAAATATAAAAATAAATAAATATGTACAGACATTTTAACACACAACGCCATCTAGTCGCAAACTAAGCGGAGCTTGTACTATGGATACTAGATAACTGATATTAATACTTATATACTTTTTTTTGTAAATACATACATATTATACATAGAAAGCACCCAAACTCCGAAACAAATATTTGCAGATCATACAAACATTGGGTCCGACTCAGGGATCGAACATATAATTGTACAAGATTTTAGTAACTATATTGTAAGATTGTTTAATAAAGGCTATTATTATTATTTTATTGGCAATCCGATTACCATAGTATGTGTAATGTATGTGAATGTGTGAAATGTGTATTATCCTTTAGATAAATTCAAGTCATTTAAAATATAGCCAACCCCAAATAATATTAGGAATAATAAAAGTAAGGAAAGATGATCTTACGTGGGTTAGATTGATTACAAAATATTTGTAATCTCAAATAGGTTATCATATTTTCATTACAGCAAATTATATTTTTTATAATACAGCAACGAATAGATTTATAATACAAACAAAAAAAGTTACATCAATAAAGCCTAAATTCTTTACAGAAAGAACACCAAAGAAAGATAACTACATCCTCCATATATACTGCACCTTGGTTTACTCACAACTCTGAGATTCGTGAGTACCTCAACATTATAACTTACTGAAAAATACAATTAGAAGGGTTTTCAAAAGCAAATTTCTGAAGGAATTGCCTTCAAATATTTGCTTTTGGTGCCCCCAAATAGTTTGCTTGAAAGGAGCTAATATGCTATTCTAGTAACAGAAGTCATGGTATTGGGCCAAACTTTGTAAACATTCTTTACATAACTCATCTGCTCATAGTTAATTGGGAGAATAAAAAATACACACATTTTAAAGATTCTTAGATAAATATCATTAAAGCCACCACAGTGTCATAGCATAGCATGATAGGGTGCGGCTGGCTATTTATAAAATAAATAAAACAAACATTAAATCTTTATTCCTTTAATACATTCGAAATCACTTATATCTAATATAACTTAATATTTCCTCTTATCATCTCTGTTTTCTCTGCTGTCTCTACTCGACTTTGATCTATCATAATCGTCATATTTTCTAGACATACCTCTGCCTCGTTTGTCATCTTGCCTTCGTTCCCGAGAACGATCCAACTCCCTATCTCTGGAACGTGACTTGTGCCTTTTACTAGAATACTCCCTCTTACGGTCATATGGGGAACGAGACCTTCTTTCCTTCTTTGATTTATGGCTGCTATGATATTTAGAAGACAATGGAGGTGTTTTTGGTGATTTCTCTTTCTTGTCTCGTCTGTTTAACTCTTTTGATGTAGATGCAGTTGGACAATCTGCCTTTTTCTCTTCAGTCTTGGAATTATCTTGCTCTTTTTGAGTGAGCTTTTGTTTATTTGATTGATAAATCCTTCTTAATCCATCTACTTTACTTTCCAACTCTTCTGGGTTAACTTTCACTCTTTTGTACAACTGTAGGATACGGATACACACTTCTTTAATATCCTCTTCTGTGACCTTGAACAGAAGAAACCAATGCGGGTTGTTTGGTAGAGGTAAACTGATTTTCCGAGCTGCCAAGTATATACAAGCACAAGCAATTGTTTCAGGAGGAAACCTCATGAATACATCTGTGCGTAAGGCATCATTCATATAGTTCCATGCTATTTGCATTAGCTGACGATTTTTCTCATATTGTAAAAGCTGTAGGTATACTACAATGAGTTTGTGTGGATGCTTCACATGGACACAGAATCCCAATTCTTTTAAAATACGCCTCTCTGCTTTAATAACTTGATTTTTCAGTTCTATGTAATTTTGATCTACTATCAAAGGACTAATGGTTTTTTGTGCTCTTACTTGCTTTATATGATGGAAAACGTTAATCACATCACGTATCCTACACGGTTTCTCTTCAACTTTAGACGCCAAATAAATGCTACCCATGGCCATTGTTTCCATGGGATATCTGACAAATGATTTAGAATAATAGAACCTTTGAAGGTACATTTGACCAGTTGCCATAGCGACTTGAGGCAGTTTGAGCAGGATTCCGGCGGTTTGTATCATCTCACAGCCGAGGATGCGAAGGTCCGTTTCCGTTTCGATGTCCAGGCCATCAGCTTGTGAAGGTGTTTCTTTAAATGCGGATTCTGGCAGTAAACAGTTGTGTAAAGTAAGTACAATCTTCCGTCCAGTGTTCTTTATAGGTTTTGCAGGCGTTGTCGCGTTTGGCTTGGACTGACTTTGCACTACTGTAGGTACTGTAGCCATGATGTTATTTTCTTTTTACACCTTTCACAGTTTTTACTTAACCTTAGTAATATGCTATACTACCACTATACTAATCACATATTATTAGTTCATTTTAACGTGCATTTTGAGTTTAATTTAGTTTGCTAAATATTTTTTATATCCTAATACACCGCGAGAAGTGGTTATTTTAAACTACGCTAGTACACCACAATCAAAATGAATGACATTAGTGACAACACAAGATGGCACCACAGAATCAACGTACGTCAAAGTCCAGCTTTGTAAACAAAATTTTCGTATCTAATCTTATAAAATAACAATAAAATTAAAAACTAAGACGTACCATGCGCCATTACGTTCACTATACCCAAGATTCGCCTGTTTCACACACTAAATGATACATTCAATTACAAAATACAAGACACTGATGTGAGTCAGTCGATTGAATTGACGTTACGTTCCAGTTCCACTATAACCCAAACAACGTTTTCACTTTTATTTAAATTTTTGTAAAAAAATATTGATGTTGTTCATGATATGCGTTTATTTTTCTAAAATAGTTTAAAATTAATATGAAAATAAAGATATAAGTTTATTAATTAGAAAAAAAAGGTCGATTCTGAGATTTGGAACGCATCTCGGAAATTATGGATAGCGTGAAGTTAGGTGCAACTTACGGCCGGCCTTGGCGGCAATATTAAACGGTAATCAATAATGTAGGCAACATAACAAAATGGGCCTCATTCTCATGGCGCGATTACGATCCTTAATTTAATTTACCAAAGTTGTGTCACTTATAAGTAATATTTATAGAAAATACTTACAGCCAGGATCTGTGCATTTTTGGACGAAGGAATCTAGGAAGTCGTGACCCTCTCCAGCTTCAAAACAGCATTTCACAAAAGACATTCTATTAACTAAAGTTCAACGGTTATCACTTTTGTATTTAGATGTAAAGAAACTGTAACATTATAGGTATATAACATGTGATCAGCTAGGCTCTAAATGAGACACATTTTTAACAACAATAATTAGAATATTATCACAAATAACTGGAACAGGAGAAAAATATATTTAGGCTCTTCAAAACACAATACTCTTATAAAAAATAATATTTATCTAAGAATTGTTACTAGAAAAAATATAGAATTGCTTACTATTGTTGCGTAAAATTGACTAAGTAACTAAATATAGGTCAACGATGTCACATTTCGGAAGTGATTTTTTTTATTTTACTCAATGTCAATGTGATCATAACTTATAAACCGGCATATTGTAAAGTATACATTCTCTCGTAGTGTTGCCATTCAATTTGAAGTATTTTTAAATGAGTAGAATAATGCGCAAAGACCATACTAGACGTACTTACTCTGGCTTCATCCCAGTGCTTAGTTGATACTTGAAACTGCCAATAGATGGGGTTGATTTCTGCTAAAAAGCTACTCAGTACTAGATGTCGTTAACACTATAAAACATCTGGGCTTAGATTACCTGTGTCTGTAACTATTTATGTTACTACGGATTTATAACAGAGGTAAGTGAAAAATACGAATAGGGTATACTTGGAACTGCTGTCGATATTGTTGTTACGTTAAATGTGGTGCGTAATAAATGAAAACAAAGTAACACGTTACTTGTTTTTCTTTTATTACTATTCATTGTTCCTTTATGAATTTGATTTATTAGAGTTATTAAGTTAATGCATTATAGTAATTTTACTATTGACTACATTGTTTGTTGAACACAAGTTATAAACTTGTAAGTAAAAAAAAATTTTTGAGCTATACTAGTGATTATATTCATTATATATATATATATATATATTCATTAAACGGAATTTGACTTTAAAAGAGGAACAATACTTGAATTTTGGGGATTGTTGTCAAGAATCAACAGCCTAAAGCTACTTCGATATGCATACAGAATTGGCTTTTGACTAGAAGCCCAAGTGCTCAGACTAAGTGGTCTGGTAAAACTTTCAAATAATTTTCGCATCGAAACCATTTATTGGTCGGCATTTATTAGGCTATCTGTGTTGTGCCCATTATAAGTTCATGTATCTTATAGGTACATTAGAAAGTCCTAAAAGCATTACACGCTAAATATTCAGCTTTATAGCTCATACGATTTGTATCGCACGTTTAGAGCCAGTTTTATCAGCTCCTGATTAGATTTCTGATTGTTTTAACCGACTTCAAATAAATAAGGTTATCAATTCGTCGGTTTTTTTTAATTTATGTTCGTCGATGTTTTTTTACCTGCTTAAAAACAATAAAAAGCTTTAAATAAACTAGTGTGTGATAATTATTATATAGAACTAATTACCTATTAATTTTAAATTAGGTAGGATTAAAGTGTATGTTAGTTACCTAAAATCTGTTTGAAGTCGCCAAGTCAAAAATAACAATAAAAATATTATGAAAAATGTAAATATGTACTTTATATACGTATTTTTTTTGTAAATATATACAAAAAAAACACACACAAACTTTCTAACATATATTTGCAGATCATACAAACATTTGGTCCGATCCAGGAATTGAACCCGTAACCTCAAGCTGCTGTAGGCGCATACGTTACGTTACCACTGAGACAGTCTGTTAACAGCCTCGTATTAGTTTTGGTTTAGCGTGTGCGCCTGAGGATCGACAGCTGGTGTGACCAGTGATTGTGAGTTTTTCTGATTAAAGAAATACTTAATAACAACCTTGAGTTTGGGAGTTTGGGGTCTTAAAACTTTGTCTTGGAAAGCAACGCAAAGCCGTCGCCCATTGGATTGTGAGAGTGAGGGAACAGAGAAATGCACTCGAGTCTGCGCACACACTTGTGCACTATAATATTTACTGCGAAGTTGGTTGGTCTCCATGAGACTGGCCGCCGTGGCCGAAGTCGGCTAGGAGTACATTAGATTCACATTAAACTGTCAATACACAGACTTCTTATATCATGGTAGGTGCCATCGGAAAAATGTATTCCGTTTCCTTCTGACCGTTCTATTTATTTAGTAGGTTTATTTTATTTAAATTATAATTTACAAAAAATAGTTTGTAATTGGACACCTAATGTCCAATTATCAGCCAAAAAATAATCATCTTAAAACAAAAATAAATAAACGTTTTAAACGTTAGTACTACTTTTTACACTTTTGGAGAAGGACAGCAATGGACAGGCAACTGTGGAGGGATCTTGAGGAAGCCTATGTCACAAGACAGCCTGACCTGGTAGCTGACAGTAAATGTTAAGTTATATACATACAAAAAATAGGAATAGTAAAGTTTATATAGTATAATTAAATATAGCTAGCATAGTCTTATATATTATATCACAAATTATGCAAAGGTCAGAGTAATTAAAGGATATTTTTTTTACAACTTGTTACATAACAGTGTTCTGAAACTGTGACTCCTTCATGTGTTGTTAATATGCTGTACACTATAGATTATAATGCACCTATATACAAAAGACACGAAGATTATAGTGGCCTGTTGTGGAAATTCTCCTTATATTAACTGCCTCCGTGGCGCAGTGGTAGCGAATGCCACTGCTCTGCAGGAGGTCTCGGGTTCGATTCCTGAGTCGGTCCAAATGTTTGTATGATCTGCAAATATTTGTTTCGGAATTAGGGTGTTTTCTATGTATTATATGTATGTATTTACAAAAAAAAAGTATACGTTGTGTGTTAAAATGTCTGAACATATTTATAATTTATTTATTATATTTATTAACTAAATTATTGGCTTTCGTTGCCTGATTGGGGAGGATTTCGTTGTATCACGCAAGGCTCGTCCAAAGATTCTCAACAAGGTTTATAGAAGGCTTATTTGCTAGCAACTTCATAAAGTTAATGTACACTTCTTGAAGGCAGTCATTGACAATCAAACAGGATTCAGTACTATTGAGTACTATTAGTACCTACTTATGTAGTAGCACAACTACTTAATGTATGATGCGCTGTAGGCAGGTAAGAAGCAATAATGTTTACAGTACCTATTCCAATGGAAGCAAAAAGTTTTATTTCTAATGATGTCGTCAGTCTACCTACGTAAATACCATTTGTGTCATAAATATACCTAATTTAATACACATATGTTTTAAATTTTTACATACATTTTTACTCGAAAAATTACGTGAATTGAGTTTAGTACATTACACATTAGTTTTTTTTTGGCGTCGCTCATCTCGCACAGTCGAAATCTTGAAATAGCACCTTATTTACAAATATGAGTTCTACCGCGGCATCAGTGCTGCAGAAGCAGCTCGAATGTTAAACGATGTGTATGGCGCTGGTGTCGCAAATGAAAACGCAGTACGTTTTTGGTTCTAACGTTTTCGTTCTGACAATTTAGACCTTAATAATGAGCCCCGTGGACGGCCGGAAACCAAAGTGGATAATGAAGAATTAAAGGCTATTGTGGAAGCGGATCCATCGCATACCACTTCACAATTGGCTGTAGGCTTCGCTGTGAGTGATAAAACTGTTTTAATTCACTTGAAGCAAATAGGAAAAATAAAAAATGCTTGAAGGGTGGGTACCTTATTTATTCAGTGAAAATAAACAGCAAACAGGCGTCGACTGCTCGTTGGAATGGCTGAACTCTGTAGAATCAGCCAAATCCTGCCCTAAGCAAAAATTAACCCACTTCAAGCTACTGTTTGAGTGAAAACGTGAGTTATTTTTTTATATTTATTATAGGAGCAAACTAGTACCGGTGTCGTTCCCTACAGCTTTCTAAAATCTAGTTAACCGATTACAGCAGATATCTTTTGTCATCAACTGCATACCATGGTAGAAGAACTAGCTGCTAAACAACCGAGGCTGGTCAATCGCTCTAGGCCACTGTTACTTCAGGACCACGCTAGACTACTGACTGCACAACAGACGGCCGCTAAACTAGAGGAGAGCGAATTGGAACGCCTACGACATCCGGCGTACTCCTATCCAGCTCCAACAGATTTTTTTTCCGTTATTTGGATAACTTCTTACACGGATATTTTTATCTCCTATGTGGCAGTCTAAAGTCTTCAGTAAGTAAGTCTTTAGAGAGTTTATCCATTCCGCCCTACTGGGTATTTTTAGTAAAAGGATCAATTAACTACCTATGTCAAAAGTGCATATATAACAATAGTACATAATACTTTGATAAATTTATTATATTATACAAAATAAGAACACTCATACCTCCCATACAAAACGCCAATTCTAAGGTGAATATTACTGAATCACCTAATATTCACTAGCTTTTGCCTGCGGCTCCCACAAGTGTATATCGGTTGAAAGGTTTAGATGTTAAAGCGTATCAAACAATTACTTTTGAATTTATAATATTAGTATGGATTTTACACAAGTTTTACATTAACAAGTGGAAATAATAATTATATGTGTCATAAATCTGTCAGTATATTACACAAATTATCACTTGCCACACGATCGAAACAAGATTACCTAATTGAGTTTAATATTTAAATAGGTATCTAGTAATCAAATTATATTTTGTAATGTTGAAATTATTAATGTCTTAGACGGTAAATAAAATGTATTATGCGTATTTCAATCGTTTATATAAAAATACTTAATCTATTTAAAAAATATATCAACATGACATCATGTTCCTCACAAGAATCTGTACCGATTTGGCAGTATGACAAACACCTTCACCCAAACATATCTCCAAGCTGTTTTCCTTGCAAACAGCCTTATATTTATGCAGCAAAGCCTTATAGTAGGAGCCTACGTAATAAGTTCTCTCACTCGCCAATTTGATTTAACTTCAGTCGACCTCGAGCACCAGTCGAGAGCGGTTCCACGCCATCTTGTTTTCTGAACTGTCAAATTTCGCGCCGATTTGTGTCTGTGTAATCAGTTGCCAGTCAAATATAAATTATAAGTGTTGTGTTTTTATAAATATTTTTATACAAAAAGTGTCCATATCCTTTTAACTTATTAGTGCTGTTTATCTTGGTTGCGATTAGGCTTTGTGTTGGTGTTGTGAGTTATTTATAACGTTTGAACTGTCACTTGTGCCCGAAAAGGACTTTTCGGTAAGTTTTTATAATAATTAAATTCCCTTACATAGTTTCTTTTTTTTTAATTAAATAATTATTTAAATGGGTAATTCAAGCATAAAACAAATTTAAAGATTTTTAGAACTGTGTTAATGGCCGTACATTTTATAAACGTGTTCAGATCAAAAGTACTTAAACAGAAAACTCGATTAATGACTTTAATCGATGTAAAAGGATCGATACAAGGACGTTTTTAAATGCGAATTGAATACGCGATATAATTTACACATTTAGACTTAAGTTATTGCTATTTAGGTATCTATTCCGAGCAGGTTGCACAACGTAATATCAAATGGACCTTTGCACGTAGAATGTCTCGCAACCTTTGTCGGTCATGTTGATTTATCTGAGCTATGTTAGACTTTTTAGCGCAGCCATATTGTATTTCTTATTAACATGTATTGTCGTTGTATTTGTTCCGGGCTGTCAATTTCCGTGTCACCTACAGTAATTAATTTAATAAGTCTATAGAGGTCTAATGCCGTTGTCTATGGTCATAAACTTTTTAAAATAATTTTGTCTACTAAATTGATTAAGAAATATGAAATTCTTCTAATGTTATGCAGTTATTGTAATCGCTGGACAGTTTTTGTTAACAAACATACAATTAATATACAGCACATGTTAACAGTTGCGTGACCAAACTTCAATATAAAACTTGATGGATGGCTTAATGGTTGGAGCTATCGTCTCGCAATTTGCTACTGCATCGAGTGTTGTGAGTTCACTCCCCACACGGGTCAATATTTAATGCGATCCATGTTTTAAGTAAGGATGTTCCTGATGTTCGTTTCATGTATGTCTGTAAATCTACACGACACAGAATACATTCTTATTGTAGGAATTTTGTTGGTGTAGTGGCTGCTAACTCATAGGTCCTGTTTTGACCAGGCTGTGATTCTAGATAGCGCTGTGTTCAGGCCAGTTATCGTTATAATTACTTATTATAAAACGAAGTCGGCTTGTACGCTTTTAAATTTTAAACTACCCAACGGACATTACCGCGAATTTCCACAATAGAAAAAATGAATGATTGTCTACATGTCCTTTAAAGAATCGTAAACTATGCATTTGATCATGTCCTGATCTTCAGCATAGTGTTGTGCATGAGCCCACAAAGATTTCTTAGTTGGTACGACCAGCTTTGCCCCGCGCGCCTACAGCTGTTGTTGTACCGCGGGTAATGACGCGGGGTTCAGCTGGTATACTTATAAGAGAATTCCTCGTTTAAGATTATCAGATTAAACTTAATATATTCTTCAAAGATTCGTACAAAATTATTTAAAACAGCGTTGTCGCCCTTGATATTATTTAAATAAAACAAGTATACGCTTCAACTTTTATTTTATTAGAAATAGCGTTACAAATATATTTTAATTTATTTAGCAATATAAAATATATCTTGTATTTTAATAAGTTTTGTGATTTCAATGTGGGTTGGCAGATGTATTTGGGCAAGTGTTTTGCAATCATATTTATGTGATTGCCTCAGAACGAAAGGTCAGTTATCTGTCGGTGAAAGTTTAATCAAAATTGGTATACCCGTTTTGTTCGTTAGCTGGAACAGACATATAACTGACGACGATCGACTGTTTGGAGTGTGTTGTGATAAATTAAACAATTTTTATCTTTGCTTTTCTTCGATTGAGTGAGGTAAGACGCTCTTTAGGTATCACTGTGTTAATTTTGATTAAAAAAATGGTAGAATTTTGGATTATAGTTAATATTACTTTAATTTTTTTAAAGACAACTCATGCATTGTGAATATTACTGTTTTGAGGACCGTGTCCGATGAAGGTACTGAAATGTCAAACAATTTACTAAAATGTTTATATTTACTAATTATTTTATAAAAAAAAAAATATTGAATTTGATTGTTATAGATTTAACTACGTTACCAGGACGTTTATGTGCAGTAAATAAAAATGGAAGAGTTCTCTGACGATATACTTCAGGAATTTCCGGACCAACCAAATAATAGACCCATGACTGCTTCACTAAATTTTACCTTTAAAGACTCGAGAACTGTCTTTCGAAGTAGTACAATAAGATAGCATTTATCATTACATGTGTATAATAAAATCGTATCTGGTCGTTGTCTGAAAGATATATAAGAAAAAGTCTTATAGGAGCGTTATGAGTGCAATAGAATCCAAAACAATGTTATTTAGAATTTTTGTCTATTTGTTTGTACGTTTAAGCACGCTAATCTCATAAACGGATTTACCGATTTGTATACGGTTTTCATTAATACGATACGGATTGCTCTACTTAACGGTTGGTGTTTGTTTCATTTCAATCAGTTCGTAAATAAAACAGTTATACCAGTTTGAAAAATCACCAATTTATACGCGGGAGGAGCCGCAGGCAAAAGCTTTAGTTTAGATTTACTATTTATTTATTGAACAAAACAGCTGTACCCTGCCAAGCTTCGCTATGGTACATTATGGTTCCATTCATGACAAATGAGTAAAAAATATATGAAAAATAAATGAATTCAAAGTTTACAGCAATTTGTATATCGTGTTAATCATATATTTCTATGTTCTACAGGCCTTGCACGTTAATCTTTTCTTTCGGACTAAGAAGTATTTAGTCCATCCATTCGCGATATAGTTTTTAAGAAACTAGATTTGATATAGAATACTTTTTATACATTCAATAGATGAATGAAGGTCGTTTCTAATCAGATCTTAGACAATCATCTTGATTCTTCAGTTACCCATACTTATAAATGCGAAAGTAGTTATGTCTGTCTGTTACGTTTTCACGGCCAAACCACTGCACCGATTTTAATAAAATTTGGTATGGAGATACTTTGATTATTGAGGAAGGACATAGGCATAGACATATCTTTACTGTGATAACCGACATACAAGCGGGCATCTTATCGTCAAAGAATTCTAACAAACTGACTTAGTTTAATTTCCAATATTTCTAAATTTTCTACACCTACTTAATTAATTATATCAGGGCAGAGAGAAGAGTTTGCAGCTTCTGCTGGGATGGGGCTTGGTTATAGGTGGTGACAATGTGAGAACCTTAAATCACACGGTTAGGGCCCGTCCAAGAGTAGACCCCATGAGACTAACCATATCTGTCGTGATTTTTAGCGGAAACATTACTATTTTTCTCTCCTCCGTCACTAGATTTTCCACTATGGTAAGAAAAGAGATAGCTATGTTTATTACTTAACTCTAATTAATCTTATGATTATCACAAAAACATAAATCCTTATTTGAAGCCCAAAACCATCACTCTAAATCTCGTTAGGCAGTGCGTAGGCCACGATTATTAAGATACCGACATATTTTTTACTCCTCTGCAACACGTCCTGAGGCTGGCAATCAAATAAGATGGCGCCTAATTTGTGTTTCGAATGAGTAAATTTATCAAAAATCCGAAATTGTCGTTTTGTTTTAGGAAAATTGATAAATAAGTGGGATGGTTGCGTTAAAATTTGTTAGCAAAATAAATTATGTATAAATTATTATTTATAATAAGAATTGATGGTAACACACTAACAGCAGCGCCACCTACCGGTTTCAATTGTGTTTTCAAACCTTCCAGGAAGTCATTGAAATACGCACACATATAATTTCACCGAAATTATATGTATGTATATCCGTGTGAATGTCCGGGTGTTTTGAAGGAGTTTGATGAAAAACACATGTTCAGAAGACCTATGTTTATTAGGACAAGCTTCCAGCTCCATCAGGTTATACATTTCAAATTTTACATAGTTATATTGTAAAATGAATCTTTCATTCCTAACGAAGGTTTTGAGGCTTAGGTTGATGACAATATTTGTAATGATTTAATACGTAATCTATTAATGTTTATTTTTTTTTTATTGTTTGTTTAACCTTGTCAGCTAAATATAGCAAGTACTTGGTATGTTTTAAATTGGAAACTTATATTTTTAATGCTGAGTATTCTGCGTATTTCTCATGAGCGTAACCTATAAAGAATGCCAGTTTACTGCATTTTGGCCAACTTCTCCGCAATGTGTTGGGTAATGTTATAATCATAAAGATTTCTTATAATTATTAAACTAGAAACCTGGGGGGATGTCTATAGACCCTGATGAAGTTCAATTCAACTACTAATTCTTCAGTTTTCTTCTTCTTGGTTTTATGTTTAACCTTGTATATGTGTAAGTATGCCATAGTTAGAAATTTAGGAAATTATATTTACAAATTAGTATAGATTTATATGTATTTCGGCTCGGCTGCAGTATTTGAGTTTCTTGATTTGTTGATTGTTCTATACTTGTAAGCTACTTTTCAGAAATAAATCTTATTATTATTATTAAAAAATATAGGCCCATAGCTTATAAGAACGCCATAAGACTTGCTGGGGGCTGCTTTGCCGCTTCTCGTAATGTCAGTTGAAAAATACTTTCTGTGATCAACAAACGTTGTTGTATTGTCTGCATTCGCAAAGAGTATGGTGACCACAACTCTTGGATCCTACTCATGCTTTCCGTCAGGCAGAGTAGAGTCAGTTTGGCAGGAATATATTTTTTATTATTATTATTATTTTCAGTGTCTGAGTGTACTTTGGGTCCGTTTCATAAAGGTCTGTAGTGTGACACAGAATATTTTCCTAGTGTGAGAGTTGTCTTTTAAAAGAAAAAACCGGCCAAGTGCGAGTCGGATTCGCGTATCGAGGGTTCCGTGCAAACCTGTAGTTATATTATTGTGATGTAATAAAAAAAGTATGCTTTTCACAATTTTTCCTTTGTCTGTGACATTGCTTCGTATCAAATTTAAGATTTTAAGTCCACGGGAAGTAGCCTGCATAAGCGGCTGTATATTTTAATTGCTATGGCTTACAAGTTTGATTTTTAATTCATAGCTCCAAGTTAGAACGTGACCGCCAGTAGACGTGAATATTTGATATGAATTTCCGCTTGATACCTAGATTGATTATTATCAGATTATGTAAACAGACTACCAGGACTACATAACACGAAACAGTTTTGTTTAGCCGGCATTCTTCGCTTTCGCGTTCAAGTTTATTAAGTATCACAAAAAACTAATCATCACGGCGGTCGGATGCTGTTAATTAGTTATACTAAGTTTTTGTCGACGAGGGCTGTGGTCCTACTGAAAGCGATTTTATATGGATACTAACAAGACTAAAGACTTTCGTACAGAATTGAATTGACGTACGTTACTACGAAGGACAACATCACTGCAAGGAGTAAAAAAATTAGAAACATACTCTATGGGTTAATGGCTAAAACGGCCGTGTCGAGAAGAAGCTTATATCCAACACTATCAGCAGGGTTAAAGGCTGTTGGTGGCAGTTTGTCGAATGGTTTTTGGCTCGAGCAGGTTGGTACTACCTTCTCACATAAGAATAAGCTAAATTGATAGAATTCATGCAGTCGTTTAATACAGAAGCATGTCAATAAGCCGCCATAATATCAGTCACCATCCTGTATTGTTGCATTCGCAATGAGTATGGTGATCACTTCTGTAAGATCCTGTTCATCATCAGAGCAGAGTTTTATTGGCAGCCACAAATATATCATCACCACCATCATCATCAGCCTATCGCAGTCCACTGCTGGACATAGGCCTCTTCAATTGCACGCCACTTAGTTCGATCCATGGCTTCTCGTATCCAGCTCCTGCCAGCCGTCTTGCGCAAATAAACGC
Source organism: Hyphantria cunea (assembly GCA_003709505.1). NCBI lineage: Eukaryota > Metazoa > Arthropoda > Insecta > Lepidoptera > Erebidae > Hyphantria > Hyphantria cunea. Next base: position 74,013 of record PKRV01002731.1, read on the forward strand.
TCCTCCTGGCTTGTGGACGTCCTACACTATGTTTGCTGAGACGCGATCTCCACCCCAACGGTAAATACCTATATATTTAAATAAAATGGTGTGTACTTATACTTTTTTGGGACGCTTATCAGTCTAATAAGCTTGATACGTTTTGGCGTTTGAGGTGTCCCCGCATTCCTCTTGGTTGTGAATGAATAAATATTAATAAAATGTTATAAGTTATTCTCCGCTGATTCCGCGTACAGTGTGACAAAATCTGTATAAACAAAAACAGCAAAGTGCGCTGGCGTAACGTGGGCTGGTAGCCACGGCTGTCGGACCGTGTCTCGGTGACGTCATAATTTAAAAAAACCTTCATCAGAGTTTTAAATAACCTTTAAGTACATTAACGTACCTATTGTACTGATTCAAATAACTTGAGAACATACCTTATCCATACTAATAATATAAATTTGAAAGTAATTCTATCTATCTGTTACGCTTTCACGGCTAAACAGCCTTACCGGTTTCAACGAAATTTGGTATAGAGATACTTTGATTAATGAAGGACATAGGCTAAACTTTACGGCGATAACCGACATGCAAGTGTGCGGAGCAGCGTGTAAAAGCTAGCTAGCTCTTTAAATATAAAACTATATGACCCACGGGTAAGGCCGCGGGTAAATTTTTTTTTTGAAATAAAAATATCTTTAGCTGCTTTGTGCATAATACCATTGTTCCGTCTTCTATTGCCTACAGCCATACGCCATACCGTGTAAACAAATTTCTATAAAAAAGGTTATAGTGAGCCAACCTTAACAGATAGATGTATGCTTTCATGGACTTTTTTTAGAACTTTTTGAGAGGAACAATTCTTTGATACTTCATTTTTACGAGTCTTTAACCATTTACGCAGCGCACGCAATGGAAACTCTCAAAAGAAATATTTGTCCCCCGTCTTTCGAAACATTTTTATTGATACTCGGCTCCTATTTTTTGTAGCGTTATGATATACAGCTTATAGTCTTTCTCAATAAATGGGCTTGCTAATTCTGAAAGGATTTTTCAAATAGGTCTAGTGGTTCGTGAGATTATCGAGTTCAAACAACCATACAATCAAACTCTTTAGTATAGTAAAGATTTTAATTCTCATGTTAGATTTTAACCACATAATAACATATCTTTCATCAGTCTGTTAATTACCGTAACTTTGTTTCATTTCTCTCACAGTTTTTAATTCATAAATATTTAAATTATCACATTTATAGAGTTTTATATCTTATGGAAAGTCCCATGGCTCATCACATCTGCGGGGCTGTTGCTAGGTGTTTTCTTTTTAAATAATCATAATAAATAAATAAATAAATAATAAATATGTTCAGACATTTTAACACACAACGCCATCTAGTCCCAAACTAAGCAGAGCTTGTACTATGGGTACTAGACAACTGATATTAATACTTATATACTTCTTTTTTGTAAATACATACATATTATACATAGAAAACACCCAAACTCCGAAACAAATATTTGCAGATCATACAAACATTTGGTCCGACTCAGGAATCGAACCCGAGACCTCTTGCACAGCAGTCGCATTCGCTACCACTACGCCACAGAGGCAGTCGTATATAATGGGTTCGTAAGGTGACGGATAAAGAATACAGAGTTTCATCTTCCATCCATCCCATGTGTGTCGTAAGAGGCGACCATGGGGAAAATTATGCAGAACAACTTAACTGCAAAGAGAAGAGAAACCTGAGCCAAACCCTGTACCAACTAGTCTTGTTAACGTGGGTAACTAGGATAAGTGGATAACCGTGGGAGAGTTATGCTTCGGTATGAATGGGCTGGCTCGACCGGAGTGATACCACGGCCTCACAGAAAACTGGTGTGAAACAACGCTTGCGCTGTGTTTCACCGCGTTAGTGAGGATACCGGAGGCCCATAATCCAACCCTTCTCCTTATCCCCCTTCCCATCCCCAAGGCCGGCAATGCACTTGTGACGCCTCTGGTGTTTCAGATGTCCATGGGCGGCGATAATCGTTTACTATCAGGCGATACGTCTGCTCGATTGCCCGCGATAAAAATAAATAGAAAAAAAATAAGTAAGCCAAAATCTTCTTTCAACAAAAGGTCTATGTCCAGTAGTCCAGCAGTGCACTGCTAAAGGCAGTTTACGAAGTAGTCATCTTACTAGGATCCTGTACATAGTATCTTTGAAGAATATTTTAGATCAGTATTTTACATTTTACGTGTGGAAAAATCTCTGATCTGAAGTTTCGAAACGGCCGTTTTGGCGGCGAAGGCAACGAGGTAAGGGAAGAAAATTCTGAGAATTTTAAAAACTTATCTTATAGTTTAAAACGCAGAATTTATCGGAGTCATAAGCTAATACGGTCTTTTAATAACGATGTATTCTTACCCTCATGGTACACGTTTATCAATTGTGTACATAAACGGAACACTTTGCTATTTCATTTACAGTTTCACTTTGAGTTTCAAGCTGGACGCAATAATAAGTAAAGATGTTCATACTTCAAAATGGCCTAAGAACAATACTTCGAGCATTCCGAGGAAGAGGTCGAGGTCGATCTGATTATCAGGACAGTCAGGATTGCGTATTACTACGGACCAGCTAAAAACCGAGGATGAAATGGACAATCCTTCGAACGACGTGGACGTGTTCGCAAATACCTGATAGATATAGTCGGAAAAAAATGATAATTAAGTTGTGTAATTTATTAAGTAAGAATGATGCTAAAAGGAATTTTTCTATGTACATTAATAAACTTTTAATGTTTTTAAGGTTCCGTACCTCAAAAGGAAAATTTAAAAGGGAACCCTTATTGGATCACGTGTACTTGTATCAGGTACTTCCCGTGAACTCAGAATCTTTAAATTACATCATATAATATACCTAAAGGTTTATATGGAGTCTCGGGGCACGAGTAAGACTCGCACTTGGCCGGTTTTTTTATGGCATATAGAGCAAACAAGCATGCGGATCGCCTGCTGGTAAGCAATTACCGCCGCCCATAGACACCCGCAACGCCAGTGGCGTCACAAGTGCGTGCCGGCTTTTCAGAAGGAGTACGCTTTTTTCTTTAAGGGTAATTTATTTATGGGTAATTTTAACAAGTATACCAACTTCCCTCTTAAGCAATGTATTGAAAGGCGTATCATTCAATGGAATGAGTCGAACTTTAAGCCTGGAGGAGGCTTTAACGTTAGAAGAACACAATTTTTGTAACACAATATTGAAATTTAAACTCAATTGGTATGACGCAGTATAAAAAGAAATAGTTCAAAAAATAATAATAAATTGACTTTGTAAAAATTGCCAATGCCATCCGGATCATTATAACGAATCTATTAACACCGAATTCATTAAAATCCGTTTAATAGTTTAGACGCTACGGTGGAACTTACAAACATACATAAACTGCTAAAAGTATAACCTTTCCTTTTGGCTTCGGGTAAAAAGATGATTAGTGCGCCAACCATTTATCGGCTTTGAAAGGTATGTATTTTATTATATAAGATTGTTAAATCACCCATGAATGCGGGTCATCCGTTCTGAGCGATTGTTCAATTTGCGAACTTACCACTAAATTTAGAAAAGCATTTAGTTAGTGATCTAGCTTATTTTATTTTAGAATGCTCACCCGAAATCATTCGTAAAACGTAATATGACTGTTCGGATGGCCTAGTGGTCGCTTGCTGTTTTCTACTGCTCTGAGTATTGTAGGTTCAGATCCAACATGGGACAACACTTTGTGTGATAATAAGCCTTTGGTCTAAGTCAGGTATTTTTTATGTCCATTTCATATACTCCGCGACACACGATATATTCCTAATACGGGAGTCAATATATGAAAAAAAAAAGAAATATAGACCCAATTTCCTTGTCTAAGTCCCAATAACGTGGAAGAGCCACGCTGCTGTACAAATAGGCCTTCTCCTCGATCCCCATTGTGACTCTTGACTCACGTGACCCACTGCCTACCAGCCAGTCTATAATAGGTTACCATAGAATGGTCACCCGCCCGTCTCAGGCGCAGAGTGGCACACCGTGTGATTTTAGTCGGTTCAATTCCGACACAGCACCCGCCGCAAACCCCGGTGAGATGAAGGCCGGAGGTGGTTTCCACACGTAAAAAAAAGGAAAAAAAGAATGGTCACCCGTGATAGGCTAACCTGACAAGCCTATTGTTGTACTTTGCATCGTATTAACCTTAGTGGTTACCACTAAACTTATTTAATTCTATTTATACTAACATTATAAAGAGGTAAAGTTTCTAGCTGCATTTGTATGATTGTAGAGGGTAATCTTCGCAAGTACTGCTCCGATCCTGAAAATTCTTTCACTAAATAACATCGACATTAATCAGGAGTGACAGTATTTGTAAATCAAGTCGATCAAAAACGGGCGGTTAACGCCCAACGAAGTACGCACGGGTCGGCTAATCAGTAATATATCAATTCTTTACAATAATAATTTTGACTTTGAATAAATTTGACTACACGGTTGGCCTAGTGGTTGGAGTGGTCGCTACACCGCTTCCTACTGTGCCAAGTGTTGTGGGTTCAAATCCTACATGGGACAACACTTTGTGTGATCCATAAATTGTTGTTCTAAATCTGGGTGTACTTTGTGTCCGTTTCATGTATATTTGTAAAGATCCCCGCGACACAGGAATTTATATTCCTAATGCGGGAGTTGTCTTTTTTAAAAAGAAGAAAAAAAAAAGAAATAAATAATAATAAACATGTTAAAACAATGTATAAATCGTTTATACACAGTGTTTATGCACAATGGCCTAAGAATTACGAACAACAAACAATAATCGTTTACTATGTGAAATTCGTGGTATTTTGTATGTAGACTTCAGAATTTATAGAACTGACATACCAAGAGTAATTGGTCATTACTGACTTCGTAACTAATGCGTTAATTGCAACGATCTTTTCCAGTTCTCTGTGTTCCTAGTACTGTTAATTTATTGCTAAAGCTTTTGTCCGAGTATATGTAGATTATCGCGGTGATTATCTGATATAGCTCTTTTATTCGTCGACCATTCGAAATAAACCAAACATTAACTGTTGAGTTAAGTTAACCTTAATATATAAGAAAAACCGGCCAAGTACGTGTTAGGCCACGCATAGAATAGGGTTCCGTTGTTAACCATTTGTTATGTTAAAAACATCATTCCCGCTTTACGTCCAAGGCAAGGCAGGCAGTAACCCAAAAAATTTATTTCGTGATTTTATTTTAGCACTTTGCTGAAGTGGTAAATACACATATTCTCGAAAAGTTTCATCATTCTATCACCAACAGTTTGGAAGGTAAACCGAGGACGGACGGAAGTACATGACTAAACTATAAGGGTTCCAAGACGTGAACTACAGAACACTGAAAAGCCACACCCAAATCGGTTGTAATAACTATGTTTATCAATAGCCTTAAACAGTACTACTACTGAACGCAAGCCCTCCTTAGAAATAGGGTTTTGACCTACTAAACTACACTGACCAGACGGATTGGCAAACGGTTTGTGTCAAATTTTTCTTTTCTTGGCAATTCTATTGCCTGCGTAGCTTGATTTAAACGGGGCTTCCTTAGGACATCTCATCTTCAATCACAATCATCGATAACTTTTAATAGTCTGCTCCTGGGTAACCCTCTCCTAAGCAAAGAGGTTTTGACCAACTATATCACGCAGCCCAGGCGGATTCTGTTAGGGTTTGTTCCTTGTTTTGCTCCTTGTGGCACTGTGGCGATTTCCACATGTAACGCAATAACAGAAACACATTACAGTGACATCTACCGAAGATACGTCGAATTACTGAGTAACGAAAGAAACTAAGAAACTACCAATCTTAAATCGCGCAATAGAGGTTCTCGCTCCGTTTAGCATGTATAAAACACCCCAACGTCAACCGGCAGTGGCCCGCCAGGCATGATCATCTCGTCTGGTCGGAGGATCCTACCTTCGTTTTGAAGGGACATATGACCCGTTCTTTTACAGCACTTATGAAATTCTGCTTAGTTTGCTTGCTTAGTCGCCTCTTTGACTCCCATGGGATAAATAGGGATATCACACGTTTGTCACCAAACGGGCTAATTTCTTTTAAGCCACACCTGCTTTTGGTTTATATCCCAGTTATTCTTTCTAAATTAGAGAAAAAAAAACTGGCTTAACATGTGTGACAAGTAATTCTAAATTCATAACGTTATACACTGTTGACAATTGACACGTGATAGCTTGACACGTGTTCTGTTCCTAAATGAGGCATCATGACCTTTAAATAATACCTCACCTAACTTGACGATCAACTATTGTATTTTCTTTGGTGGGACATTGGGACTCACACGAAGGCGTGTCTTATATTTAGAAAAAACTAGTTTCTGCCGGCGTACGACGGTTTTCGTGGTAAATAGTAGTGTATGTATGCGCTATATTACTATAAAGTATTATCTAAATCAATTAATTGCTATCCACTGCTGGACGAGTCCTGAGCGACTGCCCTATGAGCGCCAACCATCTAAATCCGACTAAAGAGTAACAAACATTCACACATCCTCACATACTTGCGCATTTTTCAGACTTATGACTACATAGCTTCTAGCTACAAGATTCTCTGTTTCAAACTGTCGTTGCTAAAATTAGTCATCCTTGTGTTTGGGATGAAATGTGACGCCTCTGGTGTTGCGGGTGTCCGTGATCGGCGGTAATCGTTTACCATCACGCTATACGCCTGCTCGTTTGCCACCTATTCCATAAAAAAAATCTACAAAGCGTGTTACATAGTGTTAAAATTTGAGCTCAAACGGTACACAACTTTTTTAGATTTGGAAGTACGTACAAAAACGTATATCGTTTATAAACATTGATAGTATCTTATGTCCATGTGGTAACGGATTAAGAATACGCAGAGTCTCCACCCCAATTCATTCTTGGGGTGTCGTAGGAACTGACTAAAGGAAGAAACTACGCAGAACAACAGCATTACAAAGGAAAACAAATACCGATGCGAGGAGTGTACTGACTTGTCTGGGCCGCGTGGTACAGTAGGACAAAATCTCCTTTCTAAGGAGAACCTTTCTATGGTATCGCGGATAAACGAGCAGACGTATCACCTAATGGGGGGTTGGGGATGGAAAAAGGCATTGGGGTATGGGCTTCCGGTATCCTCACACACTCGGTGAAAGACAGCGCAAGCACTGTTTCACACCGGTTTTCTGTGAGGCTTTGATATCATTCCGGTCGAGCCGGCCCATTCATACCGAAGCGTGGCTCTCCCACGGTAAACTTATCGGATTTTAAGGCTGTTGATGAACTTATTTTTTTAATTTTATTTTAAAACTTCATGCACATATGTACAACGGCGGGCTTAGTGCCCAAGGCATTCTCTACCAGCCAACCTTTGTGTGGTGTAGAAATTTAGTGGGGTAGATGCATTGTGGTGGGAAAAAAAAATATATATACGTGCAGTTACATATACATAAAAATATAAATAAATATATATACACGGTAATATAATCGCCTAATACATAAACTTATATGGTGGTGTTTCCAGCCCGTGCCTCGGAGAGCACGTTTAGCCGTCGATCCCGGTTGTCATGAACATCTCTGGCAATCGTTATTGGGAAGTCAGTGCCCTCAAATATACTGACAACTAGTTCAAACTTCGAATTCAGTTCACCCTCAGGGTTGCGGAGGACCGATGCCAGTCGCTCCGTGTAAAAACTGATACTCAGGTAGAACCGGTTGAACTAGTAGCCGGCCCCAAATATTGGAAATAATAAAAGAAATAATAAAGAAGGAAGATGATGATGAACTTAATAACTAATTCACAAAATGTTGAGGTTCACTGGCCCATGTCTATCTATAGCACAAATTGTTGTTATAATAATTATAATTGTTACGTACTAATAGACAATTGTTCAAAAATTTTTCTACATCTCATTATCCTGTCATCATATTTCTTTTTACAGTACTATTAAAGATTAAAGCGCAAAGAGATATCAGTAGTAGTATTCAAATTGTCGTAATTGGCTCAATATTAAAGCTCTGTTATGTTAATATAATAGTAGTTTATCCAATTTTACTTGCATTTCTCGTCTCTTTCTAATATAAGAAGATTTTTTAATCCAACTGATTGTGTTCAATTAAATGAATAATGAAACAAAAAACCTTTCAAACTTTAAGTACATTAATAATATAGACTTATGTTCTTTTAATTATTGTTGTGTTTTTGTAAAGTACAATAAAAAGGGTACTAGTTAATTAAACTCAAAGTCCAGAAAATGATTATATTAATTCACATTAATTCTTATTAAATTGGCAAATTGTATTTGTCACACAGCCTGAGTACATTAAACTTTTACGGCGGTTGCCATTGCATTTGACTTTATTTTACTTGAATCGATAACTTACGTAAATATATTTAATTTTCAATGAAGTGAGTTCATGTAGGTATGAACTATCAATGGATTTTTTTAATAGGTTGTTTGATTGATTTTAGTTCTCATATGAAACTGATATTGTATGGGCACTGTTTAATTTTGTTATTTCTGTGATAGTTATTTTAACCACTAAATTTGATATTATTTACTTTACTTTCCTAAGCTAGAAGCAGATTCTATCATGGCACATTGATCCTTAAAAAATGGCGCTCGCTAAAACATCCACCTTATTAACCACTCATTATAATCTTCTCACCATTTTTAAAAAAACATTATAAGATATTTTTTTATTCATTTCATAAAAATACCAAATTAAATGAGTTCAAAGACCTCCAAGGTACATGGGAAGTTTTAAAGTCCAACGTTTCTATCACACGCAGTTGCTATCGTATATTTTTTTTACCTAATTATGTATATTTTTGTTTGTATGATACCAGGACTTTATATGTACGTGGAGGTAACAAAAAAGTGTGTATAAAAAGTTCAAACACGCATTCAGACATTAATGGCCTATTGTAGTACATTGTCATGACTGGTTTTGAGAGTTTGCTTTTCTTGTAGATTTAAAAAAGAGTGATGGTTTCTACCGATAATAAAAATCAAAATTTTGACAGCGGAGCGAAATTCTGCTTTGTGTAACGGACTGCTATGCCAAAGGTCGCGAGTTCGATTGAAAGTCAATTGTGTAGAAAAAATGAATAGTTCATTTTGTCTGAGTGTTTATATGAATACATTTTATTTATTTAAGCGCGAAAGAACATATTTGTTTACAGTACATAATTGATCACAGAAACTCCATAATAACTGACAGACAGACAGATCAGAAACCATTGATTGTTTTAAATACAAATGGTTTTAGTAACTTCTAACATACCGATCGACCAATTACTGAGTACGTAACTAACGCGTTAATTGCAACGATCTTTTCCAGGTCTATGTGCTCCTAGTACTGTTAATATGTTCGCGAGGCAATGAAGATATCATCATCCCAGTAAAAATAGTTTAATGTTCCCCGAGCTATGGTCCGTCAATCACTTTACACGTTATATGCATGTGGGTGGGGAACTCTTTACGTACTTTTTATCTGTAGGCCTTGATCAAAGCTCTTTTTGATTTCTTAACCCCTGGTACTTTTACGTAGAGGTCTTAGTATGAAGATTTATAAATGCTGTCTTTTGGTTTGTTTTATTGCAACATGTACTGGTTGATTTTAATTCTTTTTTTTAGTTAGTTATTTTTAAATTCATATTTAGTTTTTAAATGCAAAAGAAAATCGATTCGTCTTTTTTTCCTCTTTTTCGCCTAAAAGGTCGACCGACAAGCACCAAACATACTTATATATTTTTGAAAACACATACATAAATATTAGATAAATTTCGCAAAGATCGAATGCTCATGCTTTTCTTAAGAAATTTGTCCTGAGTGGGAATCGAACTTGGGAGCGTTAGGTAGGACCACCAACAACTACATCCAGAGTCTCATCAGGAAACCAGAACTTCTAAATTCTAATTCTTTAAGAATGTTTTCTAACAAAAACATTCTAAATATTTAAGAATGTTTTCTAACAAAAACATTCTTAAATATTTTACTTCCAGTATCGTTAAACTGATAACTAAACTAATTCAGAACAAAGCATGCCACCCACATAATCTTTGATTGAAACAAGAATCTCGACCACGCCTAATACTGTTCTATAGATCATAATCACTCGTCTAAAACAGGCTACCTTTCGTAATAGCTGTCGCATGTGGTCCGCTTTTGTAAGTCGGCCTTCGATAACAGGTGCTTACTGGATCCTGATTGACTGACCGTGACATATCGCTGGTTTACTTTGCTCCCAAGAGATTCTTCAACAAACCATAATGTCCCACTGGTGGGCTCGGGTCTTCACTCAGGAGAGGGTCAAGGCCATACGTTCCCACGCTGGCCAAGTGCGTGTTGGGGACTGGCAAGACAATGTTGTGGCTACGTCATCTTGCGGTATGTTCAAGAGGCTCTATCCGTTTTTAAAGAATGAATACGTTACTAATCTGCCGCAAAAGTAACGATCAATACCTATATAAAAATAAATATATATTTACTACAGTTACTAATTCATTGACATTATATCTATAGTTCCCGGGGTATGCTGCTAAGTAAAGCAAGTAACATTATTAAAAAAAACTCGACTATATCAATATCTGTCATCTTTATTAAATTCAATTTTTTGAGAAAAAAAACATCTTGATTAAAAATAAAGTTTATACATTCGTAATCACCGTTAAATAATCCCAAAGTCCCTAATTTTGTTTTATTTTTTGAATTTTGATGTATCAATGTCACTCTCACGACTAAGATACGACAGACATAAAAATACGACAAACCGTTAAGGCTTCAGGGCATGCCAAAGATATATACCCTCCTTCTTTCACAGTCGTGTAATAATACTTGCATCAGGAGACTTCGAAACCCTCTCCTGAGAGAAGACCCGAGGCCAGCAGTGGGACACTATGGGTTGTTGATTGATTGATAGGAGACTTCGATCTTCTATTATTAAATATTAAGGTGTTATTAGATTTTTTATTATGTATAAAAGTACGTAGATACAATTTTAATTCACCGCTTAAAAACTAAGATTGGATAGAAATTTTCAAATAATGTTGATGTGATATACAATATTAATGGGTAAGTTTTATTTGACATAGGAAAGAAACTTGCACTTGCACTTTAAAAAAAAGTTTGCTTTGTTCAAAATTCTAGATTAACGGCACTTAGAGGTAAGCAGCGCCTTTGTAATTTGTAAGATGCTGTGCGGTGTCCACGTTGCCGTGGTAATTAATAAATCAGTAAGTCAATTGACTTCCTGATTTCTTGATTACATCAATTCAGTGAAGCAATTATTGACTTATCCTACTCTTGTCCGAGCTGCCGTAGTAATAAAGAAATCAATAAGTCAATTATTGACTTACTGATTTCTTGATTACATCAATTCAGTGCCATTAAATAGCGGACTTTGTTCTGTCAGAAGTAATTAGGCCTGTCGCAGTCCAATAGAAAAAAAAATCAGTTTTGTTTTTATTTTTTCCTCGCAATTTTTAAGTTTTTTTATCTTCATAAGAAACTTCCTTGTGATTTAAGCAAAATATAAAAAAGAAACGAATTGTTCGAGCAGTTCTTGAGTATTGTGCTTAGCAATAACATTTGGCGATTTATTTTTATTTTTATAGATTTGGAATATGCGCGTGACGAGCTTCTGCCTATCTAGGTTTCATACGTGTACGTAAATTAGGAAGGCATTTTCTTTATGGTTTAATAGCAGTAAGTATGGTAAGAGAGCTAGAGCTAGAGGAGCTCATAGCCTCGTACCCGGTGATTAGAAACAATCACCGAGGGTAAGCAATGACGGCGCGGTCAGTACCTAGATGGGTGACCGCTGGTGGCATGTTACCATGAGCGTCTCTGTGATTCGGAGTTTTATTATAGGATAACAGTCGTGAAGCTTAGTTAGAGGCCTTTGGGCGGCTTATAAAACATCCAACGGTTAGATTACGTAGCCACAACGTTGTCTTGCTAGTCCCCAACCCGCACTAGCCAGCGTGGGGACATATGACGTGAACCCTCTCCTGAGAGGAGATCCGAGCTCAGCAATGGGGCATTATGGGTTCTTGATTGAAGTACGGTAAGAAAAAACTTGCGTGTTCTTTCTGATTTACTGCTTGCCTCTATTATCTCGGCAGCATTTGCCACTATGTGACCCATCTGTTTCCTTGCACTTTCTTTCATAAAAACGGAATGAAATTTCAATATTTACCGAGAAAAAACCAATTTCATTGTTGTTTATTCTAACAGTTAAATATTTAAGAAATTATAAACCATGAACATTATTTGATCCCTAACTACCATGAGTATAGATCAAATAATATCTTGTATTGCATAGTTTCGTATTTTTTACCATCAAAACTAGATCTGTAAATATGTGAGTGCGAAATGTGAAAAATGTTGAAACAGATTAAAAGGCGACCTCCGCCTCGTTTGTAGACATGAGTGTTATGTACACAGTTGTGTATGTACATACGTGTACTGTATTGTTGGGACAAATAATTCATTACAAGCTTACATATAGAGTAAGCGGTAAGGACGCGACTGGTCGTGACAGTTTGGCCTTACACTGTCTAGGGTTGACAACATATTACCTCACTATTTATTAAGAATTTTAATTTAACAGAAAATAACTTAATTTTTTCAAGATATTTTCAACTAGCTTACCAGGCGAACTCTTTACCGCCTTATTCACATATCTGTATCAGCTTCCCACAGGCAGTGTTAAATCGGACAAAAAAATTTTTTTTACCGTTATCTTGAAATTTTTCTTGTATACAGACCTTGTCCTAGTAATAACGAACACATAAAAAAAGAATAATTTAATTTGATGAAGCCGATCGGAAGTTATACGCGTACATATATTTCGGCGATTCATCATCATCATCATTAATATAAACATGGATCTATACTCAATAATAACAATAGTAAATATTCTGGACGTCTAACACATAACACCATCTAGTCCCAAACAAACAGAGCTTGTATTATGGCTACTAGACAACTGACAACAACTGTACATATATACTTTTTTTTTGTAAATACATACATATTAAACATTGAAAACACCCAAACTCCGAAATAAACATCATGCAAACATATGATTCGATCGAATCGAACCCGAGACCCCAAGAATAGCAGTCGCATACGCTACCGCTGCGCCTCCGAGATAGATTACTTAATTCAAACCAATTAAAATTTTGTTACATTAATTCGTGTGGTGATGAATTAAGGATAAAGAGCGTCACCATACCTGATCATCTTATGGGTTTCGTGAGAGCAGACTAAAGGAGCAAACTGCGCAGGACGATAGCACTGAAAAGAAATGGAAAACTTCACACAAATTACGATCCAGGCGTGGTGTAGCAGGTCAAAACTTCTTTTTTAAAGAATGGCCTATGCCCAATAGTGGACAAACCCAGGTTGTTGATGATTAAGATGATTATACTTATCAATTAAAGTTACATATACAGTGCATGGTAGCATATCATATCAGAAACATTTAATGTTTATTAGTAATAGGAAGCAAGTTCATATACATAGATATTAATTATTCTTATTAATATTATATTTGTGGAGGAACGGGTCACATGTTCCTTCAACACAAAGGGAGGATCCTCCGACCAGGCGGGGTAATCATGCCTGGCGGGCCATTGCCCAAAAGTTGATGTTGGGAAGTTATATATATGTTAATTGGCGCGAAAACTTTTATTGCGCGATTCAGGATTGGTAGTTCCTCGTATACTACGTTACTCCGTAGTTCAGTGTATCTTCGGTAGATGGCGCTGTAGTATATTTTTGTTGCGCTATATATGAATGTCGCCACATATTATAAATTTGAAAGTAATTCTAAATGTCTGTCTGTTATGCTTTCACGGCTAAACCGCTGCACTGATTTCAATGAAATTTGGTATGGAGAGACTTTGATTCTTGAGGAAGAACATTTTGCCGAGATAACCGGGATACACGCGAGCGAAGCCTATAAGCAAAAGCTATTTATGTAAAGTAAATAATGTAAATACACTTATATTAAACTTTAGACATTCATTTTATTTTACAAAAGTCTATACAGTGACAAATCAAGTAACATTGGTCAATAAATGATCGAATATCAACTGGCAGGAGGTCTCTACACTATTAAAAGACACGCTAATAATGAGAATGTTTAAATTATAAATGTGTTAATTTATGTATTTGTTCAATCAAAACAATATCTAAGTGAAGACGATGTTATTACCATTCATAACCTATCTCATCAATATATAAGTATGTCAAGTTCAAGTATAATACAACAAGTGACAGCCCTATTAATAGTCAGTGATATGGTGTGCGCTCGCGCAATCTCGCATCATCATTCAGTTCAGTTTTTGTTTGTCTAATGTCCGTCGTGTTCGCATTGACTATTCACATTTGTAATGAGGGGACAAATGACGGTCAATATATTATATTACTAGATTTTACCTGCGGCTTCGCTCGCATTTAATAAAAAGCATCTTATGTTACTTCTAATACCTCTAAGAATATGTGTACAAAGTTTCATGATGATCGGTTAAGTAGTTTTCACGTGAAAGCGTAACAAACAAACTTATAAAAGAAAAGAAAGTCGTATTAGTAAATTAAATTGATTGATTCGAACCTATGATAGGTACCATTTATATCTGATATGCAATAAGTGTGGCGTGGGACTGAAGAATTCTACTTTTTAAATTCTATGGAGGAACGGGCTACATGTCCCTCCAGCACAAAGAGAGGATCCTCCGACCAGGCGAGGGTATCATGCCTTGCGGGCCACTGCCCAGCGTTTGCCCAATGGAATGTTATATATATGCCAATCAGGGCGAGAACTTCTATTGCGCGATTCAGGATTGCTAGTTTCTTCGTTTCCTTCGTTGCTCTGTAGTTTGATATATCTTGAATAGATGACATTGTAGCATATCTCTATTGCGATGTATGTGGAAGTTGCCACAATTCTTTTGATTTTGGAAAGACCATTTATAGAGGAAAGCTAGGTATGCATCATGCTACTACCAGTACGATATTTGTATAGCTATATAAAATCAAAACGATTCTACTCGGCCTAATGGAAAGCATGATTAGAATCCAAGAGTGGCGGCGCAACATTCTGATTGCGAACGTGGACAATGCAGCATGGTGATCCACATAATGGCGGCCTGGTGAGATAGGTAATTTTTCACAGCCAGTTTAAGGGACTCGGGATCAAAGCGGGAGGGACAGCGGAGGAATACTCGGGTATTATTAAAAGATGTTGCAAACGCAGACGAAACTACACGGGTCAGCTTGTACATATTTATATGTCAGTTTTTTATTATTCGCCTACGCATTTATTTATAACTGTTATACAAATATTTAACTTGCAGTTATGTACAACAGGTTTTTTGGTAATTAAGCACAGTTCGTTAGTTGAACTTTCAGACCTTAATTATATAACTGTCCGCTATTAATCTTGGTGAAATATTTTGGAGGAGGAGTTGTGGTGTGTGTTATTCACGTTATTAATAATAATAATCTTACAAATCTCAGACATGGCAGTATTACACCATCCTAAATTAATTGAGCAGTTGAGTATTGTAAAGCTACAGTAACCCAACTGGCCAGCGTGGCTTTTTTTGTATGGTGCTGCCAAAATGATTCTACACTGCCTGATGGAAAGCATAAGCTTGATCCAAATGAGGTGGCTACCATACTAATTGCGAATGCAGACAATGCAACAATACAACATGGTGACACACACCATGGTGGCCTAGTGACGCTACTGCATCACTGGGACTACGGTCTCGTACTCACCAACGAAACACAACAGCAAAAACGATGTCAGCTTACGTTGTTCGTCGAGCGGGCCTGTTCGTGCTGAACTGATTTCTGAAGGTGGCTCTACTAACTTGAAATAATAGTCTACCAGCTCGTAGATAGTAGGCCAAAACCTGTTTGCTAAGGATAGGCCTATGTCCTATGGACTATTAAGGGGTGTTGATGATGATGGTAACTAGATTGCAGACACAACATTATTTTTAAACAATACAATAGCCTTTGGTAATTGACTGGCGAACATAGGCCTATGGTTAAAAAGGAGGCCTATTACACCAAGCTGGCCAGAAGGGCTATACAAATATCGTACTGACTGCCTCGGTGGCGCAGTGGAAGCGTACGCAACTGCTGTCCATGAGGTCTCGGGTTCGAATCCTGGGTCGGACCAAATGTTTGTATGATCTGCAAATGTTTGTTTCGGAGTTTGGGTGTTTTCTATGTATAATATGTATGTATTTACAAAAAAAAAAGTATTTATGTATTCATATCAGTTGTCTAGTACCCATAATACAACCTCTGCTTAGTTTGGGACTAGATGGCGTTGTGTGTTAGATGTCCGAAATATTTATTATTAAGGGGTATAGGGGTTGAGTCAAGTTTGCCTTCTCTTTTAATTACTCTTGTTTTGTATAGTTTGCTCGCTTAGCTGTAGGACCCCAACGACATGAGACATGAACGGGGATGAGGCAGGGTGGGATCCCTTGGTCCGGATATGTTAATGGTCCGAATGTGTTAATAGTAACAAATCACGGATCCTTCCCATCTCAGGCGTAGAGTGGTGCAACGTGTGGTTTCGGTTGGATTCCGACAAAACGCCCCGCCGTAAACCTCAGGGTGGTGATGACACGTGCCCACACGTAAAAAAAAAGAAAAAAGTGTGGTGACACTTTGAAACAAACCGAAAAAAATGTTATTGCCTATTATTTACTTCAAATTCCCATCGCACAAACGGCCTCTTTTAGTATCGCATGTTTTAATATCCAAATGCTGTGGGAATATCAAGTAGGCATACTGACTATCGCACATACGGAACGTTTCAACCACTAAACGATTGTAAATGTAAAATATTGCAGCAGTACTTTTTATACTCATTAGTACTTAGTTTTACTGCAGTTTGTTTACGCTTACGACCGCCGCGCAGTTCCGCTATAAAGGGTCTTTGTGACATTACTTAGTTAACCGTGGGAGTGCCTCGCTTCGACATGAATGGGCCCGCTAGGCCGGAGTAATACCACGGCCTCACAGAAAACCGGTGTGAATTAGCGCTTGCGCTGTGTTTCACCGAGTGAGTGAGGATACATGAGAGTGAGTGAGGGCCCATAAACCAACCCCTCCCCCATTCCCATTCTCCTCTCCATCCCCCAAACGCCGGCAACGCCCTTGTGGCGCCTCTGGTGTTGCAGGTGTCCATGGGCAGCGATAATCACTTACCATCAGGCGATACGAATGCTCGTTTGCCCGCGATTCCATAAAAAAATCCTATCTTATTCTCTGACCATATTCTATAAAAAGAATAATAATCTGATAGTTTCCAAGATTACCGTAAACTGTATCATCAGCAGCTTATCGCAGTCCACTCTTGGCCATAGGCCTCTCTTTTTGAACGCTATTTCGATCTTTTTTCGGCTACTGACATTCAGCTTAAAACAAAAACTAATGATAAATGTATAATGTACATCATATTAAACAAAAAACAAGAAAAAAATAAGAAAATGTAAGCTAGGTGAACGTTATGTATGTTACCATTGATTTGGGTAATTATATGCTTACACTATACTGTCTACGCCCATTACATTACATTAAGCGTTAGCCCACAGGCGTTTAATGACAGCCCTATTAAAAAACGATAACATGATATATATGCACGTGTGCAATCCACAAAGTACTTTCTGTATTTTAAATACAATCTTTTAATATCCACTGAGATCAGTTTTGTTTTTTAATTAGCCGAAGATGTATCCTTAAGCAATATTTACATACAAACTTTAAAAAATTCATCCAATTCGTCGCCAACTGGTAGCGTTCGCAAAAGACTGGCAGTATTGCCACGATCAATGGCAAAGATAATTCTCTGTGCGAGAGAAAGGCCGGCCTTCTGATCACAATAATTTTATTAATTTTATTTCAAAATAACCTTTTTTGTGTTCCTACCATTTAATATTCAGGCCGAATTGAGTCAACAGCAGCATAATATGATGTGTGACATTACATATTAATAGTATGCCGCAAGGATATAATATACGCCCACACGCACAACACCATTTAAGTTGTGTTTTATATAGTAGCTAGCTTTTGCTTGCAGCTCTGCCCGCGGTAAAAAGTTGCCTATATGCTACTCCAAGAATCGAAGTAACTACATAATTTCATTGAAATTGATACAGCAGTTTAGCTGTCAGGACTTTAAGGGCAGGAAGGGAACACCGTGCTCGCTACTCATGAGGGGATGATCTATAAGGTGTAGGTGAGCCAGGGTTCATTGGCGTACCTACTAGAGATGTTTTTCCTAAGTTACACCCGGCTCCCCAGGTGTACCTGACACTGAATGCGATTTTAGCTCGTATCCGAGGGGATGGTTTATGCAAAGAGTTCTTTCTTGTTTCTATCACTGTCGGTCACCTGCCTTAACATTCCTTGGGAATATAATCATTTCAGATAGAACAAGGGAAGATTGAGAAGCAATACTGATAAAACGGGAAATAGTACTGGGCTAGGAGTTCCCGCAAATCCTTGAAGCTGACTGATAAAGCTCATTATATCCGGCCTAAGATAAGACAGGCTACTTACGCATATTTCTCATAGCCTTATCTTTAAATATTTATCTGTTTAACTATATCTGTTATATCTATTTACAAGGGTGTTAATTTATTATAAACGGTACATTAGACCATCTTAACTGAATCTTCTTTAGATTCCTTGACAATAGAGTACATCTGGCGTCTGTTTGTGTCGATCTATGATTTTTATCTGTAGCTTCAATTTAACGTTCATAAATGTCACTTGGTGTTTTAATGAACAAATAATTTTGAATTTGAATTTGATATTCGGTAATTATTAACCCATTGTAACATTACAAATTCGAAAGAAATTATGTCTTTCTGTCTGTAACGCTTTCACAATTAAACTGATACACCGATTGGATTGAAATTTATAACAGAGATCTTTTGATTCTTTAGGTAGGTCAAAGGCTAATATTTATCGCGATAACCGACATGAGCCGCGGTCAAAAGTTAGTCACTACATATTATAAAACAAAGTCATCTGCTGCGTCGGTTTGTTCGCGATAAACTCAAAAGCTACTGCACAGATTTTCATGTGGTTTTTACTTATAGATAATGACAGACTGATTATTAAGGCAGGTTTTCGCATATTTTTGGAGGGGTCCGGATGGCGTAAGAAAGCGGTTCCCGGATCCCTCCCGTCTCAGGCGCAGAGTGGCACACTGTGTGGTTTTAGTCGGTTCGATTCCGACACATCGCCCCGCCGCAAACCCCGGTGGGTGGAGGCCCGAGAGTTTCGGCACGTAAAAAAAGGGTTTTCGCATATCAATTAGAAGTAAAATTTTTGGGTGTATTGGCTAAAATATAACGATATCTGTTGGAGATGTCGAAAAATATGAGGCACACAACTTTGAGAAACATAGATCATATATATTTACTGACTCCACGGTTGGCCTAGTGGTTTAAGTGTACGCCACACCGCTTCTTACTGAGCCAAGTGTTGTGGGTTCAAATTCTACATGGGGCAACACTTTGCGTGATCCATAAATTGTTATTTCGAGTCTGGGTGTACTTTGTGTCCGTTTCATGTGTGTTTGTAAAGTCCCCGCGACACAGGAATGTATATTCCTAATGCGGGAGTTGTCTTTAAAAAAAAGAAAAAGAAAAAAAATTTCCGTAATGAGCCCCTGAGAAGCCGGGCGGGTAGTTAAATCATTATAAATCTTAGTACAACTATTTCATTCGTGAGAATGGTATCATTCCATTCTCAATGTATTAGTGGGTGCAAGGAATAATGACGACAATGAATGTCGACTGTTGATTGGCCGACTGTCTGTCACCTTGGCTTAGGTTTGCCCACGCTCATGTAAAGTTAATTTATATTGGATTTTTATTGTATAGTATTGTAATGAGAATTGACTCTGCTCAAGTCTTATTAAATTAACTTGTAACTTACTTTTTTAATATTAAATATAAATAGTACGAAAAAAACAATACTAAAAAAATCCTCTGCATCATTGCCGGTAACATTCTCAAAAGACTGGCAGCATTGCCACGTTCAATGGCAATGCTAACTGATGCCAAGATAATTAATTTTGAAAAACTGTTTTATTTTGTTAGGAAATATCTCCTATGGTCAAAAACAATCATATTTCTATAAAAAATATAGCTTTAGTGGGAAAAAAAATTGATTTAAAATTTAAGTTTAACATTCACAGTAAAGTGGCAGACACCACGATATATTACGTTACCCTTATATTACGTTTACATTTTACGTCCGAACGACTGGACCAATTATGATAAAATTTGGTGGACAGAACGGAGGTGGCTGACACTCTAAATAAACATATACTCTACTTCTGTTCCTAACAAATGTAATATTCCTGTGGGATTAGTAAGGAATCGATAAATTGCAGATAAAAGGAAGAAAATCGTACACATTTTTATTCATATTTATTTATATTTTGTTGCTGACATTGACGTACTTAATTGCAGTTTCAATTGAAAAGAGCTGATTTTATTATTGAATAATTTGAAAATCAGAAAAAGAGTTGCGTTTTCTTGTACGTATACAATAACGAATCTTTTATTATACCAAAAAAAACAGCAAAAAAACTTACAAATAAGTATAAAGTCAAAAGTCATTATTAATCCTTAGGAGAAACTTTATCAGATTTCTATTCGTTCCGCCCATCTCTTAAATACTCAAATCCTCCCATAAATTTCAATTTAGAATCGATCTGATGCCTGATTCGATTTAAATCCAAAATCGATTCATTCTACACTAATTTATTACAGTAGTCAGACTGACAGTACACAAATATAGAAAGGCTGTATATCAAGTTTGTCATCATGTAGGAAGTGGTTGGGTATTTCATTGTGTCAAGTAGCTATTTATGGTCTTGGATCAGGATTTTGTAGAGATGCAAGCTCGCTTATATGTCTTGAAGACTTTTTTGTTGTTTTAGGGTCATTGTTTCATGAGGGAATTCAAAAGAGTGCAGTGAATTTAACGATGAGATTTGCAGTACTGCTTCTGTTCATAATTTATATATTGGGACTATAAGTAAAAGAAGGTGATTTCGAGAAAAGAATACGCATGGTTTTTTTATGTAGGAGTAGAATTCAAGAGCGGTGGTCACCATCCTTAATGTCATATCAAGCTCTTGTTGTTTTTCGTGCTATCGTTTGCTTAGCAGTTTATGTTGCCAAGGGCTAACAAACATTGCTATGTAGAAACGCGTAAGTTTTTTGTTACCGTACTTGCTGCTCTTTATTCAACAAGAAGACGCTTCTAATTAACGTATACGTTTGAAACCTAGGTAGGTAGAAGCTCGTTTCACATTTATTCCAAATAAGCAACACAAAAAATGACATGGACTTACTACCTTCTCTCTTGATGGAAATCCTTCAGAGATCCTAAGCATTTTTCATCAAGTTAACAATAAAGCAAGAAAAACATTTTTGGGTTCGGTTTTTAAATCTATTACTAAACTGCTGCACTTCGCATTTTTGC
Organism: Hyphantria cunea; assembly: GCA_003709505.1. NCBI lineage: Eukaryota > Metazoa > Arthropoda > Insecta > Lepidoptera > Erebidae > Hyphantria > Hyphantria cunea. The sequence goes on from PKRV01002731.1 coordinate 95,594, forward strand.
GCAGTTATTTAGTTCCCAATTCCATAAACTGATAAGACTGTACATAATTAACCTACATACACTCAGTAAAATTGTTGTTAAACATAATTTTATTATGTAGCAAACCCATTTAATTGTTTTTCGTACGTGACTTTTGAATTACTGTTATAGCTACTTAAATGCAAAACGATACCTTATTTTTGTTTAAGTATAGAATATTAACTCATTTTTAAAACGTTAAGACCCCTTCATGCTTTTTTAAAGCCGTAAACAACTGTGATATTAGGGGCACATGGAGCCCTGAAAAGTCCGACAAGAGTCTTTCTATAGAAATACATTCTAGAATTAAACTCACTTCTATTTATTTCACTGTTTTAGTTAACTTTAATCGTGACCGGTTTCGTCCTATGGCATTATCAAAGCTTTCTATTCTAGAATGTATTTATTTCAACAAGTTCCATCAAGTGCCGAATAACGAGATTATAAATTAAAATACTTTCTACAGAACTTCGATATCGCCTAACACGTAAAGGTAAGGTAAAGTCCGATAAATCAATACACATTAGGATAAACTTTACAGATTCACCGGTACATTTGAGCTTGAGCCGAGTGGAGGCTATTCCTGCAAGGCTGTGGAACATACACACTCTGGTTTACCTGTAAAATTCAACTGTACAGGCAAACCTGTCAGGTACACCCTAGCGTGTATGATATGCAAGCCATTCAGTTAACTGCAAGTCGACCCCAACTTAATTTGGGTAAAGCTTGAAAAATTAAGGGTTTATGATTATAGAATATTCTTCCATAGCGGTGTTTCTCTCGATTTTTTTTTTTGCATTGCTTGTTTAACTAAAGCCATAAAAATTCAAAAATATTGTAGAAATAACCTTAGACACTTGACAAAAAGGTTCTATCTTCAAATTTCCAATAAATACAACATTTTAATTACTATGACATTGGATAAAATGTGAATAAAACCAATGGTCTTCCTACTCAATTTACAACTTATCTCTTTGAATATAAAGTTCAAAATAGTTTACCAGTTGAATTAAAACATGTCGTGAGCAGATATTAAAATGAATTTTCTCAATTTAGTATTGTGTTTAGCGTAAGGTTGAAATTACTAAAGGCATTTATGCTTTGGTTGTAAATAAATATTGTATTAGAGCGTGGGCGAAGCAAGGTGACATTGTGACGTCAGCATAACCTGCGCGAGCGCATGACTTTATTACAATTCGATCATGTTATTGTCTATACCGTTGATGTTTTAGTACCTATTGTAATACAGTTGTGAGGTATTTTTCTTTACGTTTTGAGAATATTAATAGGTATTAGTGGACAAAAGGTACTTCTTAATGAGCTCTTTCGTGTATTCTTTGAAATATTTTACCGTAATTTATAATACATTTTGCAAAGCTTATTGATAGTAGAGCCACGTTGCTTTCAGCACGAACGGTCCGGCTCGACCGGGGCGGTACTACCATCAAACAAAAAATCAACGTAAAATGACAGTATACTTGCTCTCGTGTTTCGTTGGTGAGTGCGAGACCGGGGTCCCAATGATGCAGAAGCATCAGTAGGCCACCATGGTGTTTGTCACCATGCTGCATCGTTGCAATGTCTGCTTTCGCAATGAGTATGGTGGCCACCACTCTTGGATTCTGCTTATGCTTTCCATCAGGCAGTGAAGACTCACTTTGCAGGCCCATACTTAAAAAAGAGTTTAAATACTTAGGCAGATTTGTTTGTATCTTTATTTCTAAGTTGAGATACTTCTTGCTAACAATACAACAGCTGTTACAGCATTAATATCGTTGTTGTCTTGTGTATAAGTATTTTTATCGGTAGTCTGGTCTCCTCCATTATAACGAATGTTACAAAACATCTCGAAAAATGTAATCATTGCAGTGATGATTTTCATTTCTATTACAAATTTTAATCAAATAAATATTGATATATATTGGTCAATTGAGTAGTTTAAAAAAGTGACGTCACAAGTTTATATTGAGTACATTTTTCATACAAAGTTATCGTTTTGACAGATGATAAAAACTCACTAATTTGACTAAGGTGTCATTTACCCTATTTATTTTGAAAACATAACCGAAGTTACGCGGACCAGCTTAGTGTCTTCTGAAGTGGAAAGGCATCCATAGTTCACGTTTAATGCGGCAGGTGGCGCCTATCTGTTAGCAATGAGTTCATGCGTGGGTTACACAATGGGCAACATCCTGTATCTTATTGCCCAAGAAGGTGTTTTGCCGTAGTTAGCAAACAAAGTGCATGGCGATTCCATTCAATTACAATCGAAGTTTACTGATTCGTTTAATCTCTGTGAGGTGGCACATTAAGAATACAGAGTATCATCGCTCCTATTCATCCCGTGGGTTGGACGAAGAAGAAGAAGAGAAGGAAAACTTGACACAAACCTTTTTTTTAAAAGCGAGATTGATGTCTGCAGTAGACTTTTAAAAGCTGCTGACGATGATGATTAGTGATGAGGTATTCCAAGGGAACCGACTGATAATATGTAACACAGATGTAAAAATTCATCAGACCAGCATGATACAGTAGGCTAAAACCTCCTTTCTAATGTTCTCCTTAGTGAGTTTACCAGAGCCCAAACGCACTCTGTCAACCTGTTGCAGGTGAATTACCACCACGTAAACCACCTACCCCGTTAAATTATGAAGCTAGTGTAAGTGGGACTCATGTACGAAGGGATCCATACCAATATCTATACATTTCCGTGATTCGGACGTCACGTTAAGCAGTCGGTCCCGGTTGTTAAAAACATTCAACGGTGAGAGACGTAGCCACAACGAGTTCTTGCCAGTCCCCAACCCGCACTTAGCCAGCGTGGGGACGTTGGCTTTAACCCTCTCCTGAGAGAAGACTCGAGCCCTGCAGTTGGACATTATGGGTTGTTGATGATCTATACATTTTAGGCGTCTAACTGTTGCCGTTATTAATATCAAGCAAAGACCTACAAAGAAATCACGTTTGTTACATGGGAACCCCTCTAAAATATGTATTTTATTTTTAGTCTTTCTTGTTATAACGCCAACAGAAATATATGATCTACCATTTTTAACCATCACGGTTCATGAGATACAGTCTAACCATAGACGGACAGTGGAGTCTTAGTAATAGGGTCTTGTTTTTAACCTTAGGATACGGACTAGTAAAAAATGTACATTATATCATCATATCAAGTCACAACTGACAGTACTTCATGATTCTATGTTAAGCTGCTAAATTGTAACATACAGGTACTCATTAATCCTCCAAACAGGCCTTAAGACATTTAATAACCACTTCATTCATCGCCATCATCACAATCACCGTAATATATAATGACATGTGTCAGTCTGAGAGACAACAGTGCTCATGCATGCGTATCCTATCGCGCCATTTAAATATTACACGAACTGCAGCGAGCGGAATAACAATTACATCTGATAATAAATTGTTTATCCAATGATTGCATGTAAGACCTAGTGTGAGTTTAAATTTAAACTAGCTGTGTCCCGCGGTGTTATCCGTAGTTGTTACTGTTACCTTTACATTAATAATCGCGGGTAACAGCGAAGGTAAGCTAATATAAAAATAACCTAAGTTACTCCTTACATCATCAGCTATCTGCCGGTGAAACTCCCGTCAAAATCGACACTGCCGTTCTAGCTAACCGGAGCAAAGAAACAGAGGTACAAACATTTTAGAAACTGATTTTTTGATGTAAATACCGTATTTACTTACACTGCATTAGTGAAAAGCTGTTAATTTGAAATTGCAAAGAGTTACTTCAATTTTATTTATTTATGAAGTCGGTCTCCATGCGAGCGTATATTGTTTTGCGATTTGGCGAAGATTTCATTGCCAATCGCAGCGCCGAACGCGATCATCGTGATGGTCGATTAGTTGTGATATAAAGTAATATAAACTCACACTAACCTCTCAAACGTGATGGATTGGAAATTAACCAACTCAGTTAACGGAATTCTTCTCGAAATAGCTTTTACGGAATTCGGCATGTGTTTATAGCCTAGTTGGGAATTAAGTACACGGTTGGAATGTGAATTGCGTATGTGGTAATAGTTGCAATGGACGTTCATGCATTTCTTTAGACTGTAGATTTTATAGGACTTGTGTCGAAACGGTGTTTGTCAATCGCAGTAATTACCGGTAAAAATAATTTCTTTTTATTTTCAGATTGTTTAAATAAATTACTTAATCAAATTATGATTATTTTTATTATATGTATATATCTGACTGTCCCAGTGGCGCAGTGGTAGCGTATGCGTGTACTTGAGATCTGGGGTTCGATTCAAATGTTTGTATGCTTAATATGTGTAGTGGTTTCTATGTTTAATATATGTGTATTTAGAAAAGTATATATGTATTAACATCAATTGTCTGGTACCTATAGCACAAGCTTTACTTAGTATGAGACTTAATGGCGTTGTGTCTAATGTTCCAAATTTTTATTTATTTATGTTTCTATTTTTATTTTGATTTTATTTTTGTTGGTCTAGATGTTATATTGATCCTTACAGCAACGGAAGACATACATTAGATTCCCATCGAATACGAATAATTGTGTGGTGAGAACTAGGGACCCGGACCGGCTTCGCATGGAATTCTTTGATTTTCTAAACTAAGCATGTATTACACTTATAAACCCTCCTCTTGAAGTACTATCTACTACTGAAAACTGCATTAAAATTCGTTAAAAGATCTAATCTTATAACGAATTTTAATGCAGTTTTCATTACTTATCTTAATTACTTAGCGGTAGGGATTTCTTTTCAAGCTATGTAATGATAATTAAATACGTACAACGGGATACGGGGCACTAAGTAAATACTTAGAAGGTAGTCTGCCTCGTTCGTCTAACGTTTAGTGTATGCGACTACGGTTTAAGGGCCTCTAAGGGTCGATTCTTGGTTCGGAACAGAAGAATTATTGGGTTTTTCTTACAAGAAATTCCGAATGACTGCCCGGAGTATTGACGTTTGACGGTGTTTTACGCCCGTGTCTGTGAGAGCTCGTTTAGCCCTTGGTCCTGGTCATAAACATCCTGGGTAATCGTTATGTGACGTCCACATCCAGTGTCCTTGAATATATCTTTAGTTGATCTAGTACTACCCTCAAATAATCTTGGGAATAATAAAGGCTAGGAAGAAGTACGTATGTATTTATTATTTTAGTAAGTACTTAAGATTCTGCAAAAAAGACAAACCTAAAGTTACCTATTACGAAAGGTTTGCAATTCAAACCATTTCTAATAAAATGATAACATAAATCATTCAAGTAATGCATTAATTATGCCATATGCAACGTGTTTGAAAGACGTGACCTTTGCAAGGCGTCAATTACTAAACGAACAGCATTTTAATTTTGACGTCTTTGCGGATATTGATCTTGAGATTAATTAACCGTAGATTAATCTCGTTCTAATCAAAATGTTATTATACAATTTTTTTTGATAATACATGAAATGTTCAACATAGAATGATTTTAAAATGTAGTTTTAATACGTTTCTTTAATTTTCTTTTTTGCTGTTATACTTTATAAATTTGTGGCTCAAAGAATTGGTTACTTAGTTCGGGTATTTCTATTGCGTTCTACTTTGGAAAGATATATGTTTCACTAAAAAATCTATTATGGATTGAAAAATATAATATATTATTTATGGTAATTTCTAATTTCGCACATATTCGTAATATTGTTGAAATATTATGTGTAGACTTCATGGTATTTTGTTTGATAATTTTGTGATCTTTCGTTAACATACATATCTATGCTAAAATTGTTAAACTAAAGATTTTGATTATTTGTTTGCTTGAATGCACTAAACTTAGGAATTGGTTTGAAATGTAAGATTATTTTAGTGTTATTTAGATCATTTATCGAGGATAGCTAAAGGCTTTGAAATATCGTACATCGATCACTGTTGAGTATCACCGAAAAATGTAGTAAAAACGGGAAAAAATAATCTATTAGGCAGACGCTCGCGAAGTCAGTTACTAATAAATTACTTTCAAACCGTCTCAATAATCGCTGTTTGAATTTACATATTTATTTATTATTTATAGCACAAATATTACTCCTTAACACTTAAATTGTCCTTTTTATAGAACCAACAAAGTATAAATTAAGTATCATTGTCATCTTCCGTAATATGACGTCACTCACTACTGCTATTAAGAACACAACAACAAATTAATCACACCTGCCAGCAGTACACTGTCGTAGGACGAACCACCATACTCATGGAAGGACAATTTTAAAAGCCCGAAGTACATAAATGGAAAGGTTTCATCTCGACACCCACTATTACTACATCACACATTTCCTACTGACTCACAAGTTCCCACAAAACTGACGTGTAGGAGAACAGCTGACTCATTATTTTTTTTGTTACATAAGACGTGTTAATTTATACAGAGTCGAATGACAATGAATACTAATCTATTCTTTAAAGCCTCAAAAACAGTTGTCATTTTTCTGTCATGTGATAAAAATAATATCAATCATTAACTGACTCTGACTAACAATAATTGACTGACTGACTGAATAAGTGAATGTTGCGGTGGCGAAGTGGCAGCGTATGCGACTGCTGTGCTTGAGGTCTCGGGTTGAATTCCCGGGTCGGACCAAATGTTTGTGTGATCTGCAAATATTTGTTTCGGAATATGGGTGTTTTCTATATATAATATGTAAGTATTTCCAAATAAAAGTATATAAGTGTTAATATCAGTT
>PKRV01002731.1:102715-213946 GCA_003709505.1 Hyphantria cunea
ATATATATATATATATTAATATCAGTTGTCTAGTACCCACAGTACAAGCTCTGCTTAGTTTGGGACTAGATGACGTGGTCTGTTAGATGGCTGAAATATTTATTTATTTATTATGTATTATTAAATCAATGCATTAGGATCATTATCATCATAGGCTATCATGATGGATAACAGTAAAGAATATTCTTTTTTCATTAGCTTTTCATCGAGTGATAATATTTTTTCACATCCTTGTTTTATATTATAAATTCAATAGTAACTCTGTCTGTCTATCTGGCACGCTTCCATGGCTAAACAGTTACATGAATTTCAATGAAATTTGGCATGGAAGTACTTCGATGCTTGAGTAGCCTATGTCCTTCATAGGCTACTTTTTACTGCGATAACCGAGATACACACAAGCGAAGACGCGGGCAAAAGCTAATTTAAATATATATAAAATAAACAGGAAAGTACACAAACAAGAAAAACATTAAAAAACGAAAAGTACTATAATACAGATATGTACAAATGTTGTATAGAATTTAAATAGCCTATGTCATCTGGGCCATTATTACAAATCTATTAGAAATAGAATACAGTTTATTGTAAACCAATCACAAGTCACAATAGTGTAGTTAAATATTAGTAGAAGATATGTTCATGGAGATTTCATTCATCACAATCGGTTTAGTAGTTTACGTGCTACGATGGAACTTACACTGCTTCTTAGTCGGGTAATGAAAATGATTATTTCAAATCAATAATTCTTTTTATGTATTGGAGCGAAGTAATTAATTTTCTTTTCTCATGTAAGTGTATTTATATTATTATTTTTTATCTGAAAATAAGTTATCTTTATTCTGAAACCGGTTCAACAATGACAGAATTTCGAGGTGACAAGTATGAAAATATGCAACTGAATTGTAATCTTCACCCTTTCTTCGAAGTGTGTCCTTGACCAGATATGTTTTAAGTGAAATGTCAATAATTTTTATTACACACCAGTCATATATGTCAGTAATTCTAATGTAAGATGAAAAGTCGAAGATCAAAGTATCTTTTAAGTAGTTACGTCATTGTATTTTACAATCTCATTAATTCATTGACATAATTATTTTACATAGAAATCGCGATTGCACTCCAATTGACCATCACACAATTAACGTGACTCAATCGGTTCGATAAAGAACTGCAACAGGGAAGAATTCGATATCCAAAATAAACAATTTCACATAGTCGCCGTAACCTTGACACTAGACTGACAGGCATGTCACGAGTTAATAATTAGAATTACTTATTAGTTCTGATACCACCTTACAAGGTCAGTGCATTCAGATGGTTGAGTTTTACTTTTAATGTCAATCTTAGTTGTTGAGTGTTAGGGTTGATTTTTATTTGTATTGTTAAGAGAATGACATATGTGACAACGCTTAGAGCCTGGCCTTGTGTCTGTAGGCAAAGCCTGCGGTCAGCCTTGCCTAGCTAACATGAGAAGTTTCTTGGTTATATAACTACTGTAAACTGTGTTTATTTATTCTTCTTCATAATCTATTTTATTGTAGCGTCTTTTTGTTGTTCTTTTCAAAGACAAATGCCTCATTACAATCGCGCGTGTGTATGTGTGTGAATAATAATAAATATTTCGGACATCTTCACACACACAATGCCTTATAGTCCCAAACCGAGCAGAGCTTGTGTTATTGGTACTAAGACAACTGATATAAATACATATATACTTTTTTTTATAAATACACACTTATTACACATAGAAAATACCCAAAATCCGAAACAAATATTTGCAGATCATACAAGCATTTGGTCCGACTCAGGAATCGAACCCGAGACCTCTAGCACAGCAGTCGCATACGCTACCACTGCGCCATAGAGGTAGTTAGATTTATCTGTTATATATGTTGTATAATTAAGTGTATTCTATTCTATTCTATTCTATAAAGATAATGAGGTAATATAATACACATATACTTTTTTTTTGTAAATACATACTTATTATACATAGGAAACACCCAAACTCCGAAACAAATCTTACAAAGATTTGGCCTGACCTGGGAGTCGAACCCGAGATCTTAAATACAGCAGTCGCATACGCTACCATTGCGCCACAGAGTCATATATGAAACCGACTCAAAGAACACCCAGACTGTGAGTAGGTCACAGAAATGTTGTCCCATTTGTATATCGAATCCACGACACTGAGCATGATAAGTGAAGTGATCGATTACGCCACAAGCACATTCGTGCAATCGTTCTTCATGAAAATACTTACATTAATTTCATTTAATTAAGAATTCGAAATTTATATGTAATAATATGAGTGCTTAAATATAAAACATAATTAACGATGCATGTTGTCTGTATGTAGAGGTGAACTTAACATATGTGTTGTAACGACGTCATGACATCGTTATCTTCATAATCGTACCTCTATCACTAAGGATTGTGACTCTTTGCAAAGTCAGTTGTTTTTACCCGACTGCGCAAAGAAGGGTTTTATGTTTAGCAGTCTATGTATGTATGTATGTATGTATATATGTATGTATGTATGTATGTTTGTTCCTATGTGGCATTGTAAAGGCCAAACTCCTTGGCCGATTATTATTTTATTCTTTTTAGTTTTGTTTTTACGCAGTCGGGTTTTTTTGTTTTTATAATATTTTTTTTTATTCTCCACCTGATACGGTCGCCTATAGACAGCAATTCAGAGACCTGGTTCCCTAGCCAAGTTGCAAGCTTTTTAATATATTAATAGATTAATAGCGTATCATTGGCTAAACTTAGACAAAGTATTTTTAATATTTTATTTTTTATAATTATAAAAAAGTTACATATTTGGCGTTGTATAAAAGTTAGTATTAGTATTAATAATCTTAGACAAACTATTAGCCACTGACACACGAGAGCTTAGGCGTTGCTTGAACTGTTATTGAATGCTTGCAACTGGGTTAAAGGGGCTGGTTAGACCTCTAGCCCCTCTAGTCCTTAAGATATCGTTAGATCCACCTTGATTTTAACACTGGCAGTTTATAAAAATACAAAACTACGGATTTATCAATAACTAAAAAAATGTATATCTTTACGCTTGAGATTTGCTTCTGTACTAAATAAAGGTGTTTCAGAAGTATTACATATCGACAGACTTTATTAACCCACTGCTCAACACAGCTTGTGGTCTACATGGGTGTCCTAAGAGCTGGCTAAGAGGCAAATCACGAAAGGTCTCTGATAGTCCACTGCTGGATACAGACCTCTCCTTAACAAGGTTTTGGTTATACACTCCACCGTGGGAGAGCTACGCTTCGGCATGAATGTCCCAGCTCGACCGAAATGATACCACGTCCTTACAGAAAACCGGTCTGAATCAGCGCTTGCTCTGTGTTCCACCGAGTGTGTGAGGATACAGGAGGCCAACCCAACCCCTAAGGCCGGCAACGAACTTGTGACGCCTCTGGTGTTGCGGTTGTCTATGGGCGGCGGTAATCACTTAATATCAGGCGATACGTATGCTCGTTCAATCAATCTACAACCCATAATGTCCCACGGCTGGGTCTCCTCTCGGGAGAGGGTTGAGGCCATTCGTATGTTTGCATAACGTAACATACGTTGGCCCCTATTAAATAAAAAAAAACATACCAATTTGGCTAAACGGGTTGATATAGTGTTTGTTTCAAGTCTTACTTCTCTTGGCAGTTACGTTGTCAAAAGTTGTTAGCTCTTTAGTTAGGTCTTACGATACCCACGGGGTGAAAAGGGGTGGTAATACTTTGTATTCTTAATCCTTTACTACACGGACCATGTTACAGAAAGGAGTTATTAATTTTTTGAAACGTTGTTTGTAGCTTAACAATTGTACAATTATCTTCTAGAAAAATGATTATGAAAAGTTAACTTCTTAATACTTTCACGTCTATAATATTATATATTATTAGTTTTTTAAAACGTTGTTAAAATGATTATGCAAAATGTCTATAATATTTACTTAACAGTAGGCAATTAGTATTTAGTACCAGTTTTATTACTTTGACTAGGAGTAAACGCCTGGTAGGCGATAGTTTATTACTTAATAAAGTTCGTGGGATGTGCAGGTACAGGCGACGGCGTAAATACTAGTAGGAGATGTATATTCAACAAAGATAATACAAATAGCGAAACCATGACTTTAGACCATTCAGGGCTATTTTCCAAGAAATTATTTTTTGTGAATGACTTTTAAAACTCGATTTTTCTCACGATACTGCCAGTGCCCTGACCAGTATTTGTACGTTAAGGTGGACTTTCAAGTTTATATGCACACGCGCTTTCTTCGGAAATGTTATACAGATTGATCAGCCGAAGTTGTGGTTTTGCTAATAGTTTTAGCTGAAAACACCCCATGTGTAACTGGTATTATTTTCCTTTGATATTTTGAGACAAAACTTGTAAAAAAATTGATATAATCGATACAATTAAAAGGTTAAGGCCACTGACAAATATTTAATGACAAAAGAAATATGTTTTGATGATTATTATTATAATAGTTGTTGGTGGTTTGTGAATCTATTTTAATATTTTATGTCTTTTCAAATTTGAGGATATTTCAATAACTATATTTTAATTTACAGACATTTAAGTTGCAGCTACATGTTAAATAAAGTCAATAAAAAAAATCTAGAATGAATAAAAAAAACAGATCAATATTTTTTCAGGAATTACCAGTACAAATACAAATTTTTAATACAACGCCCAATATGTATTTTTTAATAATTAAAAAAAATAACATTAATAAACATGTATGTATATATTAAAAAACATTGAGATTTAAAATATAAAAATTATATTAAAATACACATAAATCAGATCGAAATCTTGAACGATTTAACATTTTAAATATATTATATGAATAAATCACATCAATAACTTTTGTCAAAATTTAACTAATTAAAATAATATCAGTTTAAATAAGCTAATTAGTTAAATGTATGCCTATATAAAATTAGATGTATGAGAATTAAATACTAGACTTTTACAATAGGCCACTGTCTACGAAGTATGTACTTATATGTCGTTAATTTGAAGATTAATAGCATATAATAATAGATGGCTAACAGCAAAAAAAAAACAACATTACTTAGAAAAAAGCTAGGCTGGAGTCAGCTTTCAGTTTATAACATTTGCCATCAGTCTTCCTCTTGTTGTTCTCGAGTCGTACTCGAGTTCTAGGCGATATCAGAGTTCTGTAGATAAACCATTGTCAGACGTTTTGGGACGCCAAAAACACGTGACGATTGCTACAGATATGGCATATAGCTGAGTGGCGAAAGTATTTAAGTTGACGCCTAAATAACGCAGATATACAATTAGGTATGACATGTATACATCGTAGCTTGATCTTAGAACTCATGACTACATGATGTCATAACTCACACCATAACATGGCTTGTTCTGAACATGGTTTAGTTAGTAGAAATTAATTAAGGGAATAATATACTTAAATTTACATGTGGGAAATGTAAATAATTGACACTAATTATTGTCTGTCTTTCTTTGTTTTAGGTAATTATGGTGTTTTGCTGATCTCTAAGGTACAGAGAAGAGGTAGCTCTTACTCAATTCTTTTTCTGTTACTTCAATTACTTGTTTAAATATCTTTGACCTAAGGAACTTTATTTTTGAAACATTATGTTGAAGTTTAACAATTTTATATGACTATGGTAAACTTATCTACTCAATAACATACGTATATTGTGTGTTGGGGTTTGAATTTATTCAGCTGTTAATTGTGTGAAGCCCCTAAAACAATATTCTAATATTAAAAACTACTTGTCCCAATTAGTGAATATACGCAAGAATTTTAGAATTTACAAAGGTCAAAAAAGGTATTTAGGGCCTTTAGTCCTCATTAATCGGTTAGTGTTCAGGTGATAAGTATGTATATCGTATTGGCATGCACATCAGGTACGAAAAATTCTTAATGAAAAAGCAAAGCAGAATTTTCTTCTTTTTTGTTTAGTGCTAAATTGAATATATATTTTATGGTTGACTGTACCCGCTACATATTGCATAAGTTTACTTTATTTCGTAATTATATTGGTTTTACATAGTTGCTATGGGTGAGGGCGTGGTTTACATTGAGCAAAAATATCTCTAAGTGGGCCACAGAAGTGACAATTTTGTATTATATAACATCTCTGCCACACGACGATGGATTGCTTAAGCTTGCAAAAAGTAAAAATACATATGTATGTATTATTGAAATATTAATTTTATTTTATAATAAAACCTATTTACATAATATAGTATTTTGTGTCAATGTTAAAATTACTAAAATAATTTTAGGGTTCAAAACAATAATACACTGATGGCCTGGTGGTTTAAGTGATCGCCACGATCTACTGCGCCAAGTGCTGTGGGTTCAAATCCCACATGGGACAACACTTTGTGTGATCCACAAATGGTGTCCTAAGTCTGCGTGTTCTTTGTGTCTGTTTCCTGTATGTTTATAAAGTCCTCCGCAATACAGGATGTACATTCCTAAGGCGGGAGTTGTTTTAAAAAAAATACAGCCCCTAATATAACGTATAATGTAACTTTAACTCCACACTAGTGGACTTATAACTCATTTTCAACAATCCTCTGCCGGACATAGGTGTAGAGACCGGCACGTAACTTGGCCAGATTCGTTAGATGCGTAGAAGTCGTCTTAGATCTTTTTGGTTTTTAGCGGGATGCGGGGATTGTGGTAGTTCCGAGAAAGAAATTGGTGCGTCATTCGAATTCACTCTACACCTGTGTGCCAGTTGTTTTTATTGTTTTAGATTAAGTTTTTGTTATTATTATATATTATAATATTTCTTAAAATAACTTAAATAACTTTTCAATGATATGTCCGATCATCCGTATGAACACATTATCAATATGTTCATACGGATCCCTAACTTTTTTGATAACATTTTATGGCCTGTTTTCAGAGACAATATAGGATTCTAATGGTGAAAGAATGTTTAAAATCTGTCAAGTAGTTTTTAAGTTAAATCGTAACAAACAACCAAATCTTTCCTCTTTATGATATGTATTACCTAGTTTAGATTTCTTAACGTTTAACTGTATATATTTTATTAATAACACCCAATAAACTTCACAAATTCCTTTCTTTTTAACAAACATTTTCAAAAGGCAATTACCATAGAATAATGACAAGCAAAAAAGTGACAATTGTTTTGTGGCACCGAGTGACTTTGTTGACTGCCTCTGTGGCGCGGTGGTAGCGAATGCGACTGCTGTGCAAGAGGTCTCGGGTTCGATTCCTGAGTCGGACCAAATGTTTGTATGATCTGCAAATATTTGTTTCGGAGTTTGGGTGTTTTCTATGTATAATATGTATGTATTTACAAAAAAAGTATATAAGTATTAATATCAGTTATCTAGTACACATAGTACAAGCTCTGCTTAGTTTGGGACTAGATGGCGTTGTGTGTTAAAATGTACCTGTCTGTCTGTCTGAGTGTACTATGTGCTAACATACCCCACTACGCCGATATCTGGCCAAGTTACTTGCCGGCGCCTACATATGCAAATACGCATTAGTACTTAGTTGAGTAGGTTTTCTATGTATAGTCACGAGAAAGTGACTCTTTCCTGAAGTCAGACTGCCAAAACAGTTTTGCAGGGTTTTGTAATTTAAATTATTTAAATAAATAAATATTTCGGACATCTAACACACAACGCCATCTAATCCCAAACTAAGCATAGCTTGTATTATGGGTATTAGACAACTGATATGAATACATAAATACTTTCTTTTGTAAATACATACATATTATATATAGAAAACACCAAAAATCCGAAACAAATATTTGCAGATCATACAAACATTTGGTCCGACCCAGGATTCGAGCACGAGACCTCTTTAACAGCAGTCGCATGCACTACCACTATGTCCCCGAGGCAGTCAGATTTATCTCTTTTGTTTAGTAGCTAACCCCAATGATCTTTATTATTACCCCAAAATTACATCAATCAACAATCAATAAATAAATCAACAATCCACGTTTCTTTTTAAAAAAGAGATTTTGGCCTTCTATATCACGCTGGTTGGTTAGTACAAGGTTTGTGTCAAGTTGTTCTTTTGTTTACAGTGTTATTGGCTTCCCTAGTTTTCTCCCTTAGTCGGTTCTTATGTCACCCATTGGATAAATAGGGGTGGTGACATTAATACGGTACCACACTGAAAGACAGAAGACACGGACAATATAACAAGTAAAATTATAAAACAAAAACCGACTGCGTCAATATCTGCCATCTTTATTCAATTCAGGTTTATTTTTAAATACTTGCAAATTTTGTTTTTTTTTTTTAATTTTGTTGTACCCAGTGTGATTCTCACGACTAAGACGAATCTATTGACACCATTTATAAAAATACGACAAGCCGTTTAGGCTCTAGGGCATGCCTAAGATATATACATAAACGGGTAAAAATGTTAATCAATTCTTTTTAAACCTTTTAATAATGTAACAACGTAATAATGTAGAAGAATTAAATATGGCGGGAGATATCAAAACAATCTAAATGGCATACAAGACAAGTTTCGGAGAAACTGTTAACAATATGGATACACTTTTTGCTTTAGAATTATATCACGTATTTTATATAAAGTGAATACTTTGACAAGGACACCGACTTGACAAGAAGCCCGGTCGTAGACCAACATAATATGCTAAATGAAAAAACATGTTGGACATTTATAACATTTTTTTTAATGCCTTAAGGAAATAGACATTTTCGTATTTTAGTTTTTAACTAACTTCATAAAAAACCGGTTCATAATATGTCCATCAATTCAGAATGCGTTTTTATGTTTTTTGATTTAGGATTTTATTTTACGTTTGTTGTAGCTCAAATTCGAACGAAACGACCTTGTCATCTAAAAGTGCAGGCCTGGTGGTGACAATTGAAGTCATCTGTGATCCCAACAGACGCAGGGTTAAAAAGAAACGTTAGTTCTTGGTTTCGGTTTTGATTCAAGTTTTTCGTTTCTAGATTACACTTGGTTCCTTGTCCCCACGGTACAAGATATATGCTTAGTGAAGTTGTCTTTAAAATAATGAAAGAAAGATGGACTTAGATTGTTCAGTTCAATGAATGGTCTTTCGCATAATAATAGATTTTAAAACTATTTTTTCAAAATAATTCAGTACCTTGAGTACTTTACATGACAGATCCAATGAATCTATATAAATAAAAATGAATCACTGAAATGTATATAAGCGCATAACTTCCGATCGATTGCATAAAATTGGATGATTCTTTTTTTTATGTGTTTGCTATCCTCAGGACAATGTTTGTATAAAAGAAAATTATTAGAAAACCAGAAGTGTAAAGTTTGTTTAATCCAAGACTGTACTACCCGTGGGAAGCTGAGGCAGACGTAAATAATATTAACAAGCGTTTCGTAAATTTAGAATTAATTACGAAAAAAATGGCGGTATGAAGTTCACCGGGTTAGCGAAAATAGTTATATATTATATAATTCGCGATTTTCATGTTTTTTCTAAATATTTATTTTGCCGGCGTGCCAACGATAGGATAGCTAACAGCACACTTAGATCAATAGGAGTCGAGCATGATTGAAAAGAGGTGCTGACGAAGTTGCGTGGGTCAGCTAGTAACCCATAATAGCAATATTTCGAAGTAGAGCAATGGAAATGGAATACAGAAATGGAACGGTGTTGATAGACAACACTACTAAAACCAATTATTTCATTTTATTTGTTTTCTATCGGTAGGTGAATGGCTCATTCGTCAAGGTTGGCACGCGACCAAAATAGTCCACGGGCTGCAATATACAAATCAGGTATTTACTTTTTGATAAACGTATCGGTAAGGAAATGAACATTAAATGTATTATAACCACATTCAGGAGCTTTTGTAAACAATCACATCAACGGCCTTCAAAAGTCCAATGCTGCACATAGGCCGCTCTTTAGAAAAGAGGTTTTGATCTACGATAGTCAGATGATATATGATATAGGGTTTGTTTAAAAATTTTCTTATTTTTGCTTAAATTTGCTTCCTCAGTCAGCACTGACAGCTCACATGGAATTAATAGGGTTGGTGACACTTCAGATTCTTAATCTGTCACTACGCGGTCACCATATTTATTCTCTTTCCTCGAAGGGTACTTATTATTAAGCTATAATGGGCTTTGAGTGAGGGGACCGAATCGAAAAATTCCGTAACGAAAATAAACCTAACACCCCCCATTCCGACCGCCACAGCGGTGCGGGGTTGAAGCCATGTATCGTCTAACGTCGTTTCAGTTCGGCAGACTTCGGCACGGTGTTTTTTTTTTTTTTTTATATTTAAGCTGCCAAAATGACTGCCCTGCCTGATGGAAAGCATGAGCAGAATCCAAGAGTGGTGGTTACCATCCTCAATGTGAAAAAGAACAATGCAGCATGGTGACCCACACTATGGCGGTCTGGGGGGAAAGGGGATGGTATGGGGGAAAGGGGGCGTTGGATTGCGGTATGGGCCTCCGGTATCCTCACTCACTCGATGAAACACAGCGTAAGTGCTGTTTCACACCGGTTTTCTGTGAGGCCGTGGTACCACTCCGGTCGAGCCGGCCCATTCATGCCGAAGCGTGGCTCTCCCACGATATAGTTTGGGCGCGTATGCGTGTAGACTGTACGAAGATTACACGGATCGGGATGAGCTGCTCCGAAATCGGACAAATACGTAAGCAGCTGTATTGTAAGATAATAAAAAATATTTTAAGTAATATTAACTTCTCATTTTTTCAATAAAAGAAAAAAAAATGTTTTCTTAACGGTCACTACACTCAAAAGTATTACTTGAATCAAAGAAAAACTTGAATTAATATCAAAGAAAAAAATGCAATTATAATATTTATGCAAAAAAAAATTGCATAAATGTTATAATTGCAAAATTTGATAAAAATACCGCGGCAGTCCCCGAGTGCCACACGTATTTTTTAATGGTAACTTACTAACTGGCTCTTTTTTATGATCAGACGCCCCTGTATGAGAAGTCCTAATCACAAATTTATTAGCATACATGTATCTTATCCACTAAATTAGTATAGCAGGCACATTGGCATGCACATAGTTCAATTTGAAGAAAACATAGTATTTTAAAATATGTAAAATGTAGGCATTACACGAATACTCATGTATTATTTGTTATCGGACATTTCTCAATGATAATTGCTGTTCGTCTAGGCTGGGTTTACATTGTACGATTTATGTGATAAGCGGACGCGAGCGATGACAAATCGATTAGTGAACAATTATCAATCTTAACTGAAACATTCGCAATTAGGAAAAATAAAAAAGGGGAAGGAGAGTAACAACAAAGGATGGCTCTTAAAGCGGCTGAGTTCCTTCTCACTGTACCCGAGATCCAATAGTAGAGCCACGCTGATTTCGTGCTGTTATGTTCCGTTCTCAATGGGTCGCGATTTACCATGTTGCATTGTATGGTATGTAATGAATATGGTAACCACCACTCTTGGATTCTGCTTATGCTTTCAATCAGGTAGATTAGAGTCATTTTGGCAGGAAAAAATCTTATAAATATTTCCGAAGATATTGTCCGCTGATCTGTTGTAAAACGCGTAAATGCATGTGATCGCGTGCCTATGAAATGGAACAACAGCCTAAGTCACGCTGCAGGTTTTCTTTTGTTATGCTAATAATTATTGTTACAGCATGACCTTGGCGCTTCTAGAACAATTATTGCTGTTTAACTGGTAGTGAAGATGTTATAGATACAAACGTGAATACCTCGTATGGTGTAATGTACTCCTGGTACTTGCACATAATTATTGTTTTGTAATTAGCTCCCTATGTACACTGATACATTTACTTTTTTAGGGTTCGGTACCACAAAAGGAAAAATCGGAATCCTTATAGGATCACTTAATTGTCTGTCAGTCAACGACCTTTTTTCTCAGTAACGCGTAAGAGTATCAAGCTGAAATCCATATCAAATACTACTATAATTTACTGCCCCTAGGAGCCATGAAAAAATCAAACTTCTGAGTTGACGCAATCAAAAGAAACAGTCTTTTGATTGTGTAAATTTCCGATACTCGTTTATGCTGTAAATTTCCGACACTCGTAAGGGAATCAAAACCTACTTACCGTGAACTCAAAATATTGAAATTTGGTACGAAGCAACGTCTTTTAGTACAGGTATACGAAAAGCGTAAATTTTTAGTTATATCATATAATAAGCCGTTTATGCTGTAAATTTTCAACACTCGCAAGGGAATCAAAACCTACAGGGTACTTACCGTCAACTCAGAATTTTGAAATTTGGTACAAAACAACGCCTTATGGCACAAATAATAAATTGCGAAAAGCATACATTTTTAGTTACATCATATAATATACCTACAGGTTTGTACGGAACTCTAGATGGGCGAGTCCGACTCGCGCTTAGCCGGGTTTTTTTAATATAACTTCAATCACACACTTCACATCAACAACCTTTGATAGTCCACTGCTGGGTATGAGCCCCTCATCAAAAAGAAATTTGTACTTTACTAAACTGCGCTAGTCAAACCGGTTCTTTTAAGGTTTATTTCAAGTTTTCATTCTCTTTGTAGTGCTTTTGGCTGCCTCATTGGTCTAGCGGTTGACATATGACTACCAATCAAGAGGTCTCGGGTTTGAAGCCCAGGTCGGGCCAAAAGTGTTATTGTATTTTTCTGATTATAGAAATACTTAATAACAGCTCGAAGTTTGGAATTTGGGTTTGAACCCCCATACCTCGAAGAGCACGTATAGCTGTCGGTTCTGCGCCTGATCTCTTCCCGGTCGTGGAGGGTAAACGTCTCATCGGATTATGATAGAGAGGGAACAGAGAGTGCACGTGTGTTTGCGCACCCACTAGTGCACTATAATATATCCTGCGTAGTTGGCTGGTCTCCGTTGAGACTGGCCGCCGTTTCCGAAATCAGCTAGGAGAACATCATCATCAGTCCTTTTGGCCTGTGTAGTTTGCTCTCTTAGAAGTTCTTAGCACTCATAGGTCGTAATCTTCTTCGTACCCTGAGTTCGTTTGAGATTAACAGACACAATCGTAATCCACTAGACCAACAGTATCATCTTTCTATAGAAAATAAAAGTTTGGTTTTTGATCCATTATTTCTAATCTAGTCTCTACTCTGACGTAACAGAGTAATTATCTTAGCTAAAAGTAACACAAAAACAGAACAAATAATTATCACACAACACCATAAAAACTTTAATATTATTATAACAAAACAAAACAGAAAAACAAGGACAGAAAAGGACAAAGTTAATAAGTCTGAGACTTAGATACATTATTATACAAATATGGAGGTTTTTTGAGCCATATGTGGATAAGCATTCTGTCTGTCTCCGTTTATGTATAGCAGATTGTCTCATGTGCTTCAATGAGCCATTAAACATTGGTTTCTTTGTTACACCTCAGTGTCTTAGGAAGAATAAACTTAACTGGAAAAAAATGTCGTCATAATAAACAAGTTAGCTTAGAAGCAGGTGAAAAATTTATCTCAATATGTATACCTGTTTAAAGTTTTTAAAAGGACGATTTAACTTTTCGTTTTTCCATAGACTATTTTTTTAAGGTATACGGAGGCAAACGAGCAGTCGTATCACCTGATGGTAAGCAATTGATCACGCCCATGGACACCTGCATCACCACAGGCGTCGCAAGTGCATTGCTGGCCTTTGAGGGATGGGGAGAGGGATGAGGGTAACGATTGGATTATGTTTCAAACTGGTTTTCTGTGAGGCCGTAGTACCACTCCGTTCGAGCCGGCCCATGCATGCCGAAGCATGGCTCTCCCACGGTAAGTCTCACGGTAAGATCTACCGATGTCTCTCTCGCAATAAAATTTAAATGGAAATAATGATATGTCAAACGCCAAAGTCTATCGGAAAACAAACAAACCTTTCCAATTTAAGATAAGCGTGTACCAAATAAATATACTACGTCTAGTAATATTAGTTCAATGATGTCTACTGGAAAACTGTAACTTTTCTTATAGGTGGTTAAAATTCTAACTCTAAAAAATCTAAAAAAAAATCTACTTTAATTTTTTTTTAATCTACAAACAAGTTACTGACCATTTTTGACGTGCATGAGCGTTTTCGTAGCATAGTGACCCACACTACTGCGGCCTAGTAAGATGATTTTTCACGCACTCCTTAAAAGACCCGGGATCTTAGTAAGAGGGAAACACATGCGCTGGGAGTAAGTTCCAGGTTTTTCCTGGTCGGCACAGGAAGGAATAGGCGAACCGTTTAGTTCTAGAGAGTATGTCTATCAATCTAAATATTTTACTTCCAAGCCAGCACGTATTTTCCACTCTTTCTTCTTTCTTTCCACTCTCTTCAGCCCTTTGTACACTCTAACATTTTATGTACTCTCTTCTAACTGTAATATTATAGTGTGCAAATAAAGAGTTTTCTATCTATCTTCTATCTATCTATCTATTTTCGTTTAGAGGAACATTTTTTTTCTTTTGAGAGACACAGGCGAAGCTGTATAGCTCGGCTAATTATATAATAAAAACAACATATAGTCGCATGTGCTACTCAAAGGTTGATTGGTTTAGCATTTAAACAAGAAGTGTGGAAGGACGCATTGATCTTATTTTGATATCAGTTTGCAATACTTTCTAGAATTAAAATCACCTGTACTTACTGCATTATTTTATTAGTTTCACCTTATCAAAGGTTAACCTTTGTTCCAGTTCCATCAAGTACCGACAGTCGAGAAAATTCTTCTTATTTTGATGATATGGCACCCAGCCGGATCAGCTATTTCTGCCAATGTCAAGTATTTCTTCTTCGTCGTGATGGAATTAATGATAAAAAATATAAAAAAATGTGGATGACATGAAATGGGGACCGTCTTTCGCAAAAACAAAAAACGATCTCCAATCGAGAATATTATTACAAGTTGGTAGTTCTTTATTTTTTGACAGTATGTCTTTGAAAGACAGATAAAACACGATTATATAGATATATCTATCACTGATATAACTCTTCGTATACTTTGTACACGAATAATATGTGATAAACTAGGTGACACGCGCAAATACTGCATGTTTGAAAGGGTAAATTTTTTTACCATTTAAAAATAATAAGAATAATTGATACTTGCCCTCTAATGGTCGTAGTGTGTTGGTTTTTAACCTTAAACCCGCCTAGATAAATTGGCTACCCAACACCAATAGAATTTATTAATCCGTGCTGCATGTGGTTCTTGCAATTAGCGCGTTCCAAACTTTCTTTAGTTTTAAAACATTAGTACAGGTAAAATATTATGGAAGGTAGACCCACGCTAATTTCAGTACGAACAAACCGGCTCAACCTAAAATTCACGACAGTATTTGTGCTGTCGTGTTTCGTTGGTGAGTGTGAGACCAGGGGCCCAACGATGCATAAGTATCACTAGACCACTTTAGTGTGGGTAACAAAGCTGCATTTTTGCATTCTCTGTATTCGTAATGAGTATGGCGACCACTCTGGCTGAGAAGAGTCCCTTTGGCAGGCTCATACATAAAAAATAGATATTATGATATTTCAAGATAATTTTATTTGGCCTGCAGTGGGCAGTGGCATCAATCTTGCAATCATGGGTATAGCACTTCATTTACCATATTAATTGAACAAAGGTCGTAACACTATTAAATGACAGGAAGCAATCAACTCTCAAGTGTGTACTGTATTAAGTTACATAATCGCTTGAATGCGTAAATAGGTCATGCATCATGCACATCAGGATCAGTAAGGTCAAAATGCACTCAATTCAAGGATTTACATAGCGAACTTTAATTCACATATGTCTCTGGCAAGTTCCACTTACAACAAAGAAACATACTTCAATGCCATCTAACGAAGTACTTCCAAACTGCGGAGTAACTTCTAATCCTAAATCGCGCAATCAAAGACAGTATAATATAGTTCTAAATATATAAGCGTTGGACCTCTATACCTGTATGCCACTATTGGACACAGGTCTTTTCTTAGTAATAAGTTTTGATATATTATACAATGCTGGACAGTTTATTTAGTGTAGGGTTTGAGTCAAGTTGTAGTGATGTTGCTCTATGTAGTTTCTTTCTTAGTTAACTCTTGAAGAAATAAAACGAGCTGACACTCCTTGATACTCCGTTTTCTTATTCCGTTACTAAACGGGTAGCCTATTTTACCCCTACATCATAAAAAGGAGTAATAATTTCACAAGTTACTTTTAGCCAAGACACTCCAAACATGATACACATCACCTCAGCTTCTTATGCTATCAGTAGCCGTTATCTAAATACTTGTTTTGTGTTCTCCGCCCTCTCGTGTTATTGTAAGTAATGAGTAAAAAGTCAAAATGGACGGCGCATGTAAACGACTAATAAATGTGGTGTTAGTGAACCTGATGAGGGACCTTGAAGAATCTTTCCTTTTTAATTTACAAGGGATTTGAGAAAAGGATTTTAGGTTTTACTACGGCCTAGGCAAAATGGGTATAGGTAGGGTTCCTACTCGTCTTTATATTTGATTAAGTAGTATTTTTGTAAGCATTTGACCAGTTATTGCGGTAAAGATTAGCATATGTCCACTTAAAGAATCAAAGTAACTCCTTGTCAAATTGCATTAAAATTTAGTTTAGCCCTGGAAGTGTTACAGATAGACAGTCAGTGTTATTTTAGAGTTTATAATATGAGTATGGAAAATATAATTTTAAAAGATTTTGGAGAAGATTAAAGACGAAATAGTATAAGAATAGAATAACGAATACGATACATAAGATAAACTATTGGAAACATATTGATGAACATTCAACGAAATAGTTTTTCTCAATAATAATATCTGAATATGGACATCATTTTAAAACCTGAAGCGGTTTTAAAAAGAAAAACAATAGAAAGTCGATACGATAAGTAGATACAGAAATTACCCCCTACAACCTCACAAACTCATAAACTTCGTATAATTTTATAATATTAGTAGAGACTAACAATTTGTAGGTCACACAAACTATATTCCTTGTAGGATTTGAACACATAACACTTAGCATACTGGGAAGCGGCGGTAACTAAACTACTGCGCCATCTTTACAATGTAGTTCTAAGCCGACGCGAACTAAATCAAGTTGGAACGTTCAGTTATTTAAGTTAAATATACATATCGAAAGATAAAGTAGCTAACGTCTGAGGAGCAGGAAATGCGGCGACTGCCAACTTGTTATTTGACATTACGCCACTATATTTACATAAATAAATTGACTTTTGGTCTACAGGTTCTACGGCTGACTATATCAAATCGTTTTAACTTATTAACGAGAATTGAATCCTTAATAAAACTTATGTCGTTTTGACAGTCTACGTATCTAAACTACTGGACCGATTTTTAATCCCTGACACGAAAAGAGGGATGTTATAAGTCGATGTTTGTGTGTGTGTGTGTGTGTGTGTGTGTGTGTTTGTCTGTGGCATCGTAGCTCCCAAGCGGATGGACCGATTTCATTGCGGTTTTTTTTATTTGAAAGCCAGTTTCCTTATGGTACTCATTAGCTATGTTTGGTTTATATCAGTCCAGCAGTGTAAGAGTATCAGCTCTTTTAAAAAATGAAGTAAGGCATTCTTGGCATATGATTACTCGATTAAGTACTTTTGTAGGGTTTTTTTTTTAATTTAAACTTGTAATGAATGAGGTATCAATAGATTTATTGTAAGGGCCCGGATGATAATGACATTTTCTTTATCGTTACATAGGCGGGTTATAGTGTTTTAAGCTTTTTCATATTATACTCGTATTTTTAATTGCAATACCTCAATATTGAAACGTTGTTCAAGGAAACATCTCCACCACTTCGAAAACTGCCCATCCATCCTGTGTTGTGAGGAAACTTTATGAACATATGTGAAATGGACACAAAAAACACCCAGCCTCAGAACAATAACAGTAGGAGAATTTCTTCAGTAGATTAAGTAATCAGGAAACCCTACAACCTCACAAGCTCATAAACTTTGTGTAACTGTATAATATTAATAGAGGCGAAATAATTGCTTTTTCTGTTATAACCCAGATCGAGGCGAAACATTTCTGCTCTTCTAACTGCATGTTCGAGTTATTGAAAGATCACTTTTATAATTTCACTACAAAAGTTAAAACAATATTTACAAACAATATAGTGGTCTTTACATAGAACTTACAATCCCATGGTGAATTCAAGGACGTGTTGTACAACTATTTACAAATACGATAAACAAATGTCATGGTAATTAAACCATGATAACTTTTAATCGGTGTAAGAAATGTGTTATTGAATAATTGATGTTTATCATAATAATAACTACACAGTGTGAAGAGAATGAGTATGATACATACTTACTTTAGACTTCAGACATATACGTAGAGAGTATTATGGTTAACGACTCGCGAAAATAATGTATGAAAGAATGAAAAGATCTAAAAAAAGTTCGCTTCAGTTATCTTTTGAAGTTGGCTCATAATAACCTTTTTTATGGTAAACAATTTATTTCCGTGGTATAACATCAAACTACAGGCAATAAATAGGACACGCAGACGGGGCTTCGTGTGTCAGATAGTATTTAAATAAATTCTTGCCGTTTTTACAGAAAAAGATATCAGCTCAGACAGATTAATTTTAATAGCGCTCGTTTCCCTCTCAAATCTAGTAGAACAACTGAACTTTTACATTTTTTTAGTAATTAATTAACTATAAACGTAAAATATGAAGCTTTATCTACAACAAAGTACCAGGATAATATGACTCTGTAGGAGACAATTTACTTTTGGTCAAGGCCAACCACTTCGTTTATTATAAAATGCGGTTAAAAACGATTGTCACGTGTTGGAACGGTTTAATAACTGAATGGAATAAATCGATTCTATTATCTAACTAGTTTATCTATACAAATATAATAAAGCCTTAATTTTGTTTATGGCTTGGAAACAACCTGATTGTATTTCAAGCCCCATTCTAAAGGAAATTATATATCTTATTGACTTAAATGTAAGCTTAAAAAGGTATTCAATATGATGTTGTGGCGACTTCCACATATCTAATCAACCTATCGCTTTTCACTGCTAACAGAAGGTCTCCCCTAAGGAACGCCAAAACATAGTACAGTGACATCTAACGATAACATACTAAACTATGGAGTTACTGCTAATCCTGTATCGCGATATATAAAATCTCGCGTCGTTTAGCTCTCACTTCGCCTGGTCAAATAATCCTCCCTTTGTATTAGAGGGACATGACAAAACTTTCCGCCTCAATGTTATAGTAATTTACTTTAAATTCAGCGAGAGCCATCCTTTTCCCGTATAAAGTTCATGCTTCAGCACAAATAGGCTCGACTGGAGTAATATTATATATATAAAATGACATCATTGAAAATCAGTATTAAGTAATTTTTTCTTCGTCTTTTTACCAAGTAAATGAGGTTACCGAACTTGCTCGCCCTCTTATTCGGATGAGAGGACTCAGAACTCAGCAGCACACTTTACATCTTGAGTTGAAAATGTCCATGGACAACTGCATCGCCCCCCGCAGAGCCCAGATCACCCTTCGTCGTCCTCACACCTCATCTCCCACGCCCGTATAGTGACTAGTATATCCTGTTTGATTTCAGATTTGAGATGTTTCTTGTTAACCAGGTAAATTAAGTCAAGTAGAATGTTATTAGCAACTTATAATTTAAACGTTGTACTTTTCAATTACATACTTAAAACAATTATTTCAACACATATTCCTATAATTTTGCATATAAATTACTGAAGCGTTCCTTGACCGCATTTAACGTCATTATAGGTAGTAAGTAGACAGTAGAATGCTGAGTTACGGGAGAATAATTTGTATATTATTAGTACTGAACAGATCTTATTTCAATATATAAATATTTTAAAATATTTTTATTTAATATTACGGACATCTAACACAACGCCATCTAGTCCCAAACTAAGCAGAGCTTATAATCTGGGTACTAAACAACTGATATAAATACATATACGAGTATATTTTTTTTTGTAAATACATATATATCATACCTAGAAAACACCTAAACTCCGAAACAAACATTTGTAGATCATACAAACATTTGATCCGACCCGGGAATCGAACCTTCCTTGAACACAAACAGATGCTTTATCGCACAGAAACGATGTGTCGGAGCCATAATATTAAAAATAAAAAACATGCATGCATCATGCGTAGCCTGCCAAAACTATTTTTACCTTACCTTACTTATTTAAAGTTGCCCTTCCTTCCAAACCAAGCAAACATCTTCACATCCGCTTAATTGTGGCACATGGTCGTTCGCTAAGTAAGTCGCCACCTAGTAAACATATTTAATATTAAAATTCTGGAATAAAGACTTTCCAAAGTCAGTAAGGATTAAAAACCCCCCACTAACATAGAACATATTTTACAGTATCTTTTAATAGTATATTTACAAACTTAAATGTATCACAAATCCAAACACTTTCAACGTAAAGCCTTGTAACAAAACCTTTACTTTTCGATAAAAATGAAAGTAGATTCAAATCAATGTTCGATCTTTTTCCACCCAAAAAGTTGAATAATCGTGATTCGGTTTCGGTAGCCAAAATAAATAAAAAACAATACCCTTTCTTTCTCGATTCTCAGGACGGAGGAAGGTGAGACCCCGGGCAATGGGTCATTGGACCTTGTGACCATTTCGGGCCATCCAGTTCGACGTAATAGGGATGGGAACCACTTTCGGGTTTTTACTCGAGAGTAAGTTAACGAGGCTGTACGTTTTTGCCACTCCTGCGTAAATTATATAAAAATTATTCGTGATTCGTGTCTGAATTTTAGTGTCAGGCTTTGTATCAATTTTTTAAAAATAGCATATTTGATGGTAGGGAAGAGTGCGACGCTGCTATTTTGTGACAAATGAGATAGGCTGAATCCCCAGTAACCACACTCATTCTTGACTGCCTCGATGGTGCAGAGGTAGCGTACGCGTCTGCTGTCCATGAGGTCTCGGGTTCGAATCCTGGGTCGGACCAAATGTTTGTATGATATGCAACTATTTTTTTCGGAGTTTGGGTGTGTTCTATATATAATATATATGAATTTACAAAAAAAAGTATATATATATATATGTAATAATATCAATTGTCTAGTACCCATAGTACAAGCTCTTCTTAGTTTGGGACTAGATGGCGTTGTGTGTTAAAATGTTCTAAAATATTTATTATTTATTATTATTATTATCATTCCTGAGTTAAAACAAAAGTAAAAAACGCTTATCACGATATTATTGCTAATTACATGGATAATCTGAAAAGTTTATTTCTTATTTTTTTCTACACAGTTTCATGGAATCCTACACACTTCTCTCATCGACGCACAATGCAAATATTCACAGCTATATAGTCTTCATTTAGTTGTGCTATCTTTAGGTTTCAGACCACCTTAGAGCTTGTATATATATATATATATATATATATATATATATATAAATAGATGTTACATTAAAGAGGTACTCTAGATTTTTGCAATCTACTTAGAATTCTAACTAAACTACATACGGTGAATGTAAATTTGTTGTTCTAGTATTTCGCAGTACGTGTTATAACGAGTAGCGTGCTAAGTAATGATACCACTCGAGTTAAAATCATGCAAAATACTCAATAACAGGTATTACTAAATATCGCAATCTGGGTCTGTACGATGAGTGATGTACTTAATACATATTTAGATATACTTGGTATTTATGTATTTTAAGAGCAGGATACTTAATTTTATATTGCGTATTGTTGAGTGAAAATATGCTGTTCTTCGAAATTAGGAAAATAAAAGATAGGGAGTTTTAAAATATTTTATGTCTTGAAAATACGTTTAACGTTTGTACATTCCCGATTGATGTGTACCATTTAAAAGCTGAGATTATTTTAACTTATCTTAAGAACTACTGCCGCCTTGCCTAATCTAAGAAACTTTTTTTTTTTTTTATATTTAAGCTGCCAAAATGACTCTGCCCTGCCTGATGGAAAGCATGAGCAGAATTCAAGAGTGGTGGTCACCATCCTCAATGCGAAAAAGAACAATGCAGCATGGTGACCCACACTATGGCGGCCTGGGTGGAAGGGGGATGGTGAGGGGGATAGGGGGCGTTGGATTGGGGTATGGGCCTCCGGTATCCTCACTCACTCGATGAAACACAGCGTAAGCGCTGTTTCACACCGGTTTTCTGTGAGGCCGTGGTATCACTCCGGTCGAGCCGGCCCATTCATGCCGAAGCGTGGCTCTCCCACGGTAACAATAATAAAGTTAATACTTTGCGAATGCTACACGAGAATTAAGGCGTTAACGATTGTAGAAAGAAAATCGCTTGCAACTTGGCTATAGGGACTATTTCAACTTCAAAAATTCTACGACATAACTATTTGATGTCAAAAAAAGGTCATTGTACCTATAATCCTGCCAATTCTCACACACAATCAATCCATCTTCTAATATTTAAGTTTTTCGGAAACGAAGTCAATTTAAATCCACACTTGATATCTATATCACTGTGTTTCAATAATGTAAACATGTAATTTCAAATAAAATCTCATAAATCTCCAAGCAGAAGACTTTATTGGATACATTTTAATAATTATGAAACATCTAATTTTTAATTAATTGTGATATATCGGTAGCTTATTTATTTATTACCACACTCTAATTTAAATTTTATCATATATAAATATAAAATATGTTGCCCTGACTGAATGAAACATCGACACAAGGCCAACCTGCGGGGGCTATAGCTTGACATTTTGGAAATTGGGGACTACCATCTGGGTGTCTTAACCTATAATGCAGGGTGTGGTACTTTTAATGAAGCTGCGCTCTTGCTGCGCTTCCTCTGCGCTCTTTCTTAGTTTGCTTACGCTTACTAAAGATTACTAGAGAAGATGATTGCATACAGGTCCTTCACGAGCTACAGAGATTTCTGACTGCCATACAACCGTTTATAACTGATAAACGGTTGTATGTTTACTACCTTTGGCGTGAAATTATTTCTCAGAGGGCAAAAAAAAATGGCAGTCATAACGACAGCTGATAGAAGTGAAAACTTATAACTTATAATGTTATTTGTAAATATAATGGGTAAAATTATAAATTTCATAATTTTTAAATTAAAATTATCAAAATCAAACACTAACATGTCGGTGACGCTTGAGAAGCATTCACTTCAAAAATATTAATTAAAAAAAAAAAATATGTCAATATTTCCAGTTTGCAGGTTTAGGCTCTGCGTTGATGAAAAACTTGTCAATTTTTAATAAATATACTATATAATAGACTCAAAAATGAATTAGTGTTTTTTTAAAACGGAAATATATACTTACGTTCTTGCTAATTCACTTGCAAAACACGAGCTTAGTAAACATACAATTCCTTATTTCATAGCCGTTAAATTACAAATTGTCTATGAGTAGACTCTCCTACGATGTAGGGAAGGGCACTGAGATTGTTTAAATATGTGACGAGGTAAAGAACAAAATAAATAATAAGAGTATTTGATTGAAAATTATTGATACTTTTATACTTGTAAAGACTCGATCACTGGATTTTTTTGGTAAATTTTCCTAAAATGAATCTAAGTAAAATCGAGTTATCTCCAGCGAAACTCCCAGCGAAAATTTCATGAAAATCATTGGGGCTGTTTCTGATATTCAAGTTACATATATGTATAAATAAAGAAAAATAGCTCATTTAGAGATATTAGATAAACACGTGCGTAATACAGAACACTGATAAAGATACTGACAATAAAGAATTACATACACTGAAGCTTTTTGACTGACTAGACGACTGACTGGATGACGTGATTAAGCGTACACCTTGCTTACAACATATCATGCTGAGGGTGGCCAGTTCGGTTGGAGACTTCTTTGTCCGTTGTTGTATATGTTTGTAAAGTCCCCCGCGAAACAGAATGTATTCCTGGTGAGGGAGTAACAAAAAAGTGACGTCAGTAGCATGCAAATGCCTTTATTACATTTAGTTTTGGTATAATAAAAGTCTCTAACTAGAACAAGGTCTATCTAATGGATAATAATTGATAATACTTTAAGGTCTACAAGCTGTTGAAATCTTTAAACAGTAACATACATTTTATGACAGCATTTAGTAAGATGTTTTAAATGTGTTAATTTTAAATTAAAAAGTCTTTCAGCAAAGAGTTTTAGCAGAGAGTCCTTCAAAAGAGTATTTAATATGTAGGTAAAGCAATACTCTAGTGTATGAGGCGCTCATAGCCCTCTTTAAACTCCTCCAGCTGCATTCGGTGATTGGAGACAATCAAAGCTGGAGGAGTTTAAAGACAGAAATGAAAACAGAAATATATTCAAACCATAGTATAAAGCTTTCTTCGTTAAACTCAAAAATATGGTATTACCATAAGTGGCACAATCGGACGATACTCCGAGTCGTAGCCGCACCGCCGCTGCATTTTAAGAGCACGCTACCTTTGTTTTAGTAAACGATTTGAAAAAAGAACGCCAGCCATTTTGAATTTTTAGTTTTTTTGTGTTGCGTATGATTGTGTATTGTCATTACAAAAAACAGGAAAACTTAATACGAACGTTTGGTCAACGTGGTATACCAAAACCTTTGGTGGTAGGCCAAAACCTTCGGTCTAAGAAAATGCCTATTTCTAGCAATATAATGTTAATGGCTGTTGATGTGATATTGATTTGAACCTACAATAAATATAGATACAAGATGCTTTTTCATGCTACAATATTCGTGAATCTCTCTCCTTTAAGACGACCGATGGGATGGGTACGTTGGATTCAAACCGTCTCGGGTACCAATAGCTGGAGAATAAGCCTTTGATAGTCCACTGCTGAACACAGGCCTCTCTTAGAAAGGAGGTTTTAACCTTGAAAGGAAATATATAAATAACCCCTCCAAAAACAACTTTTATTATTTCTTAAGCCAACTTGTCGTATCAGAAACAACTAGAATCATGTAACATCGGCTAGTAGCTTAATGCAGTGGCAAGGACAGACCCACATTATAACCAAACTCTATATGGCGCCAAATTTAATACAAGTTTAGGTTTTGCAAGAGTTGACTTATCTTAAATATGGCAGGGAAAGGTACTTGTACGTATTTGAGACTGCGCAATTATCTATATAAAACAAGCCAAAGTAAATATGTCTGTTTATTACTCTTCCACGGCTATACCGCTGCACCGATTTCAATGAATTTTAGAATGGAGATTCTTTGATCCTTGATGAAGGATTTTTTATGTATGGGCCTGGCCCACAGGATTAGCAAGCTGAAGTGGCTTTTGGCTGGCCACATTTCCCGAAGAACCGATAACCGTTGGGGTAAACGAGTTCTTGAGTGGAGACTGCGTCTCGGTAAACGTAGAGTAGGACGTCCACAGACCAGGTGAAGCGATGATTTGCGCGGGACGGCTGGCAGGAGCTGGATGCGAGAAGCCATAGATCGAACTAAGTGGCGTGAAATTAGAGAGGCCTATGTCCAGCAGTGGACTGCGATAGGCTGATGATGATGATGACTGCCAAAGTGACTCTACTTACTCCAGGTTGTAAGCATAAGCAAAATCCAAGAGTGATGGTCACCACACTCATTGCGAAGGCAAACAATGCAATAATGAAGCTTGCTGACTCACGACGCCTAGTGATGCTTCTGCATCGTTGAGGCTCCGGTCTCGCACTCACCATCGAAACACGACAGCACGTATGGTGTCATTTTACGTAGGTCTTCTGTGCGAGGGTAATATCACCCCGGTCGAGACGGCCCATTCGTGCTAAAATCAGTGTGGCTCTTCTACTTTTTAATGCTATGCTACTATTTACCACGAAGACTTACATACAAACTGACTGCATCTGTGGCGCAGTGGTAGCGAATGCGACTGCTGTGCAGGAGGTCTCGGGTTCGATTCCTGAGTCGGATCAAATGTTTGTATGATCTGCAATTTATTTGTTTCGGAGTTTGGTTGTTTTCTATGTATAATATGTATGTATTTACAAAAAATAAGTATATAAGTATTAATATGAGTTATCTAGTACCCTTAGTATAAGCTCTGCATAGTTTGGGACTAGATGGCGTTGTGCGTTAAAATGTCTGAACATATTTATTTATATATTTATTTACACACGGACGGAGTCGTGGGTAAAAGCTTGCGTACATAATTATATCTAAGCATCTCTTAAAGTTCATTTATTTTAAGTAAACTTGACTATGAATTATTATTATTCAGAAGATAGAGGTATACAACCAGCTTCTCTGCCTAACGTA
The DNA here is from genome assembly GCA_003709505.1 of Hyphantria cunea. Taxonomy (NCBI): domain Eukaryota; kingdom Metazoa; phylum Arthropoda; class Insecta; order Lepidoptera; family Erebidae; genus Hyphantria; species Hyphantria cunea. The sequence goes on from PKRV01002731.1 coordinate 129,035, forward strand.
TGTGGACTACGAGAAAGCCTTCGACACCATCGAGACCTGGACTGGCCTGGAATCCATGCAAAGGTGCCTAGTCGACTGTTGATATATCCAAGTGCTGAGATATGTGTACAAAGCCACAACGTTGACCGTCCAAGAACAAGTACAGAGTATAAGACCGATTCCATTTTATCGTGGGTTTAGACAAGGAGATATTATTTCTCGGAAACTGTTTACCAATACACTGGAAGATGTTTTCAAGACACTCGCTTGGAACGGACGAGGAATCAATAATAACGGTCAATACATCTTGCGATTTGCTGACGACATTGTGAGTCGCCAAGAAGCCAAAAAGATAGAGTAGAGATCACGATTGGGATTAAATTGCTCTTTAAATAGTTTCCATTCCTTTTTTTCGTATCAAAATCAACTATCCCCTACTGCATCACCGACGTGGGGTGGTTACGTCTGATGTCACACGAAGTCTCGAGCGCTACAGGTATACCAATGGTAGCTAAGGAACCTGCCTACAGGTGTCTCCTAAAATAATAATTTCCTGCCTGCGTCGTGTAGTGGTAGTGTATGCGACTACTATGTTTGAGGCCTAGGGTTCAATTCCCGGGTTTTTTTTTGCCGCCGGCCGGGACGAAATGTTTGTATGATCTGCAAATATTTGTTTCAGAGTTTAGGTGTTTTCTATGTATAATGTTTACCAAAGTATTTACAAAAAAGTATATATCAGCTGTTTAGTACCCATATTACAAGCTCTGCTTAGTTTAGAACTAGATACCATTGTGTGTCCGAAAAACAAAAAAATGTTTAATCCCTAATAACCCTACGTTAGACGAATTACCAAACAAAAATAAAAAAGAAACAATTTTTTTACCAAAAAAACCGACTTCTTATTTTTTTTTTTTTTTTTATATATTTAAACTGCCAAAATGACTCTGCCCTGCCTGATGGAAAGCATGAGCAGAATCCAAGAGTGGTGGTCACCATCCTCAATGCGAAAAAGAACAATGCAGCATGGTGACCCACACTATGGCGGCCTGGGGGGAAGGGGGATGGTGAGGGGGATAGGGGGCGTTGGATTGGGGTATGGGCCTCCGGTATCCTCACTCACTCGATGAAACACAGCGTAAGCGCTGTTTCACACCGGTTTTCTGTGAGGCCGTGGTATCACTCCGGTCGAGCCGGCCCATTCATGCCGAAGCGTGGCTCTCCCACGGTGACTCAAAAACTGGACCATTAAAATCGGACTACAAGTAGCACCAACTTTCAAATAAAACAAGAATCATCAAAATCGGTTCACCCACTCCAAAGTTCTGAGGTATAAACATAAAAAGGAATACAGTCGAGTTGAGAACCTCCTCTTTTTTGAAGTCGATTAATAAATAGATACAATATCAAACTTCCTATGATTAACCATCATTAAGGCGCCTTGAAGTATCCTTTTTAGAAGCTATTTACATCCTCTGCCATTGATACCATCACGACACCTATTATTACACATCTATAATAAATATTTTCTGATCCGATCGCAATGTTTATGAGTTTCACTTAAGCTTGACTTCGCTTAAATTAAAATGTCATGCACAAATAATATGCAAGCTAGTTTTATCTATAAACTGGTATGTTGGGTACAGGAGAACACAAAAGTATTATAACTCTATATCAATTTTATACAGCCGAGGAGTTTCTTTGGTTGAATGCGCAAATCTCAGAAACAACTTATTCGAATTGAAGAATTCTTTTAGTTTTCGATACCCCATTTTTCGAGGAACACTGTATGGTATATAACATCACGCTACTACCAAATATGGTCCGAGCATTACAGAAAAATGTTGCAAAAAAGGGGCAAATGTATTTCTTTTTCAGAAACTTAGAGGAAGTTGATCAAGTCAGCGAGTACTTATATATAAATAAATAAATGTTTAGGTGTCTGTTTGTAATTCAAACTCACAGTTTTTCACAAATGCAAATCAAACTATCTACGGTACTTACATGAAAAATTAGTTTTGATATTTTAGTTTTTGTCTGTCTGTCCGTCTTTCCGTCTGTCTGTTTGTTTCGGCTAATCCCGGGCCGGCTTCACCGATTTTGGACTTTCACTGGTAGTTGAAGATAACTAGCAACTTAGGTTTCTTTTTAAGACTAACTTCACCCCGAGAGTAACTACTGCTACAAACACCGCGGAGCTTAGCCTATACCTTACCCTCGCGGTGTTAGTAGCAAGTAATAATCAACAAACCAAATCAACAACCCATAATGTCCCACTGCTAGGCTCGAGTCTCCTCTCAGGAGAAGGTTAAGGCCATACGTCCCCACGCTGACCAAGTGCGGGTTGGGGACTGAACTATTGGCCAGCAAGTAGTAATACTCGAATAGGAATACTCCGTTAAATGTATTTATATTGATATCTCCGAACTTGGTAGTTGGAGGCGTATGATCGCCCATTGGTCACAATTCGACATTTTTTTATTGATTTTAGCTATCAGCACCCCTCCTCTATATTTTTTTAAATATTTTATTTTCAGACATTTAACACGCAACGCCATCTAGTCCTAAACCAAGCGGAGCTCGTACTATGGGTACTAGACAACTGATATTAATACTTATATACTTTTTTTTTTGTAAATACATACATATTATACATAGAAAACACCCAAACTCCGAAACAAATGTTTGCAGATCATACAAACAAATTGGTCCGATTCAGGAATCGAACCCGAGACCTCTAGCACAGCAATCGCATTCGCTACCACTGCACCACAGAGGCAGTCATATAATCTCCAACTGTGCCAAATTTCATACTCCTCCGTAGTTCTCGTAAAAAGGGGTACAAAGTTTTGTGGTATGTATTAAATATATATGTATGAAATATGAATACAGGATCAAGTTTGTGAATGAGCGTACTCGCCTTGTTTTGGATTACTTTAATAAAATATTGCAAAAACGCGTCTTATCAGTGAGAAATGAGTTTATGCGAGGTCTTGAGCCGAGTTGAGCCATAGCGCCATGCCCCAGGCGACTATTAACTTATACCTGCAGAAATACTTCGTTTTATTATAATTTGTAATAGGTTTTTTATCAGACAAATTAGTCTAAGGTTTTAATATGCATAATTAAAAAACCGATGGATATATTATGGTCAATAAATTAACATATTTTGACATTTGAACACACGGATTTTATCACATGTCGTATACACGACTGTCTGATTCTTAACTAGTTAGAGTTTTGTAATTAAATTGTAGATAAACATTCTTATATACTAATAATAATTACCTGTCCAATTGTACATCATTACAAATATCAATGAAAGCTGCGCTAGGCGACGCCTGTATCGCAGCTTTCGAACATAGGCGATTTTTAGGAGGTCTAGTAGTAGTCTACTAATAGTAGTTATAGCTAGTAAACTAGTAGTAATTATGTATATTTAAATACGTATATATTATAAACTAGCTTTTGCCAGCGGTTCTGCCCTTGTATATGTCGGTTATTTATAGTGTTTGAGAAACGCATTCAAAGTCGCGCAGGTCGACAAGTCTAATATATGATTATAATGTCAACGAATTACGAATGATAATGTAAGTATTTTTAATATGCTTAATGCAGTACCATTTTATTTAACAGTTTATAATATATATTTGGCGCCATTTAACACACTATTAGTTTTAATAACATTATTGAGTCGAGTATTTAAGGTGTAGGCGTTATGTGAACTGTTGCTAAACATACGTGGGCCCAAGGTGCATACAATCATTGGCAAATCTTCATTAGTTTATAAGTTTCCTGGTACAACAGATGAATGTCGTCGTCAGCAACAGCCTTTTACAACCTACTGCTGGATACAGACCTCTGCTTAAAAAAGAGGTTTTGGCCTACAAAATCACTCTGGTCGACAGTTATTATAAAATTGGTATTAAGCTGTCCTTCCCTTTGTAAGGCTGTTGTTCTACGTAGATAGGTCCCTTTTTAGGCTACAGCATGCATGGGCCGGCTCAACCGGAGCGATACCACGACCTCACAGAAAACCGGTGTGAAACAGCGCCCGTGTTGTGTTTCACCGAGTGAGTGAGGATACCGGAGGCCCATAATCCAACCTCATCCCCCTTCCCATCCCTAAGGCCGGCAACGCACTTCTGAAGCCTTTGGTGTTGCGGATATTCATGGGCGGCGGTAGTGGTACACCCATGTTGGAGGTATAGGAGCTATATATTTTTTTAATGGTAAGATATTACCGGCGCCCATGGACACCCGCAACACCAGAGGCGTCACAAGTGCGTTGCCGGCCTTTGGGGGATGACTCACACGTTGAAACATAGCGCAGACGCTGTTTCACACCGGATTTTTGTGAGGCGGTAGTATCACTCCGGGCAAGCCGGTCCATGTATGCCAAATCATGGCTTTCCCATGGTAAGGTTTTAGAGAGCCTTCGGGAAAGACTATGTCCAGCAATGGACATGAGAACGATGATACATTCTTAATCTGTCACTACTGCAATCAGTGTAAACAAATATTCTTATTTCAATATCGTAATCAGTCTAGTAAAATTTATTTAAAAGTTTATCAAGGAAAATGCATATACACATTATAATTAGTTAATAACATGTCATAATAGCGCATATGCGAATAGCAGTCTAAAAAGTATTATGTCGGACAAGGCAAGCGACCATTGCTACCGAAACGATGGATTTTATATAATTAACGATTGCGATAAACTTAAAGTTACTTAACAGATGGCAATCTGGGTTTTCCTATTAAGTTTTAAAGATACCACGCTGATCTCAATACGAACGGGCCACCTCGACCGGGGTGGTCCTACCTTCGCACAGCACACACAGCACAACAGCCGCTTACGCTACCATTGTGCCTCCGAGGCAGTCATATACACAAACACACACATACACACACACACACACACACACACACACACACACACACACACACACACACACACACACACACACACACACACACACACACACACACACACACACACCCACACACACACACACACACACACACACGAAAAGCCAGATCTTAGTGGAGGATCTTAAACTTACTTATCATCTTTTATATTTAAGTACACGGTTTGATTCCGTGTTGAGTAACATTGACGGAACGCCGGCCATGAATCAGAACTGCGCTAATTACATTGAAATCGGTTTAACCGATATGAATACTTCGTTAACGACTACTTTCTAATTTATTTGTTGTCAGTTTAATTTTCGATGTATAAGTATTTATAGTTCTTTTTCGTCATCGTCGTGGTCATCATCATCATCAATTATATCACTGTTTTTAGATTATATGTTTTGTATTACATATATATGATCGTAATCCACTGCCAGTCTCTCTTTCCGCTAGGACCAATAACGTTGTTTACAAGCGTAGCTCAAGGTGACTGGTTATTAACGACTACACGGTTGGCCTAGTGGTTTCAGTGGTCGCCACGCCACTTCCTACTGCGCCTTCCTAAGTGTTGTGGGTTCAAATCCTACATGGGACAACACTTTGTGTGATCCATAAATTGTTGTTCTAAGTCTGGGTGTACTTTGTGTCCGTTTCATGTATGTTTGTAAAGATCCCCGCGATACAGGAATGTATATTCCTAATGCGGGAGTTGTCTTTTTCAAGAAAATAAAAAATATTACAAGGATTCAGTGCAAACATCAAGGTGAGTATTTTAGTAACGACAAGCGATCTATGAATGGAGAAAATAATGGACAGCATTATAGTATTTACAGCAAGTGATAGTGAAACAGAGTACGATGGGGTTGGTAATATGGAGGATTCTTATTGAAGCTGTGGCTATAATTAGTCTACAGTCTAGACAGCATAAACTATTCAGTTTTCTCAGTTATTTTCAAATCTCTTAATAGTTACTCAGCTATTATAGGCGGAGACAAATTTAACCAATCATAGATCATCGGAATCGACCAAGTTCTTCTTAAGAAATGAATGATGTCTTCACGCAGAATGTCACTTTCGCAAAACGATATTATGAAAAATTTGGTCACTTTCGCATACTGTCACTTACGCAAAACCCCATTTTTGCATAACATCCTTTTCTCAAAATTCAGACAGAGATACTTGGATACAATATTAAAAAAAATACCATAGGTAGATAGACATGCACTTCTTGATGTCAGCTAAAAATTTCAGAAGAGCTATATGTGTTCACACTTGTCCGTATTACGATAACAACACAAATATTTCAATAAATCATTACATAATATCGGCCACAGACGGTCAGATCTCCTTCACTTATCAACATTACACATAATACTATTTCGCATCTACTGCTGAATTCTATGTGTTAAAATGTAACATATTGCATTGACAAGTGCTAATTTTGTAATAACCAGCTGACCCCTGCAACCTCGTCTGCGTCCTATTGCCCGTAGGGTGATGTTACAAAGCATTATAGTGAACCAACCTCAAAAGATACACATATGCCATCGTGGACTTTTTTTTAGATTTTTTCTTCTGTCATACATTGGTTTTGTGAAACTTGTAAGGTTTTTGCAGCGCACGCAATGGAAGCTCTCAAAGGGAATAATTTTATAACGTTTTTACAACATATTTAATTGATACGCCTCTCCTTTTATTTGTAACCTGAAGATATAGCCTATAGCATTTCTCTATAACTAGACTATCTAACAGTAAAAGATTTTATCCAATAACGCGCGTTCAATCAAGCAAACAAACAAACTCTTCAGCTTTATAATAGAAATATAGATTTTGCAACGTTGCATTATGATGTCGCCGGAGCAGACAAGTTTAGAGTGGAGACTACGATTAGACAAACGCACTGCAGGACGCCCTTTTCCTTCTTTTTTTTTACGTGGTTGAATGCCCTTACGCATTTTGCTCCCCCCCCCCGCGGGGACAGGGGGTTCGCTTTGTGTGGGACTCCTGACTGACTCGCCAGACTACCCACTAAACCACCACGGTGTGCCACTCTGCGCCTGAGACGGGAGAGATCCGGGAACCGCTTTCTTACGTCATCCGGAACTGCAGGACGCCCTGCCCTAGACCGGGATGATTGGCGCTCTTTGGAAGAGGCCTTCGTTTAGCAGTAGACGGCAGTAGGCTGTTGTATTATGACACAATAGCAGCTGCTTTTTCCCTTTTAAGATATTTTTTTCAAGTTACATATTATAATAATTAAACCACTTTAAATTCCATTTCGATTAGACCACTCGGACTTTTTGATTTCGAATCTAGTCTGAGTATATTGTACAGTAGCAGCACTCCGCTGTATTTTTCGCGGTCTTTAAATCGGATAATGTTCACTATTGACTAATCGGATAGTTAGTTGTTACTCTTGGTAATATTACTTTTTTTTTTTACCTGTGGAAACCCCCTCGGGCCTTCACCCCACTGGGGTTTAGTGGCGGGGCGGTGCGTCGGAATCGAACCGACTAAAACCATACGGTGTGCCACTCTGAGCCTGAGACGGGAGGGAACCGCTTTCTTACGTCATCCGAATCCCTCCCAGCGCCTGCCCGCACTGAAGCCGGCTCCGTCGTCTGATGGAAAACTCTCAATTTAGGCGACGTACGGCTCACGCGTAACGTCGCCCCCTCACGGCTGGCCTGTGAAGTGAAAAAGAAAACAAATAAATGGTAATATTACTAATCTGCCAGTGAGTTATGTATGGCTAGAGGTATTTATATGTAAATAGTTACATAATGGTTTGTAACCAGTCTTGGAGATTTGCCTGCGTTCCATAGTGCAACTTTACACTGGTAAGCAGTTTGCATTTGACTCTACTGTTGTTGCAACAACACTAAATTAACTGTTGTTTACAAGGTTTGTTTATAAATTATCATCAACTAACTTCTCGTTGTATTGATTTCTAACTCACAACGCCATCTAGTCCCAAGCTAAGCGAATCTTGTGTTATGGGTACTAGACAACTAATATGGATATATACTTTTTTTTATTAAAATAAACATATTATACATAGAAAACACCCAAACTCCAAAAAAAATATTTGTAGATCATACAAGAATCGAACCTGAGCCCTCAAGCTTTGATTCAAGCCTCAGGAAGGTTTGATGGCAGTCGCTACACGTCAAAGTTTCAGCCATATCGTAAAAGACTTAAAACTGACCCAAACCTTATTTGGGAAAGTTTCGGAGGAAGAAGAGATTCTTTTGAAGATATTATGTTGGCGACAAACTGAATGTAAAAAATTTTTAAGTTAAGAATAATTAAAATTATTCTCAACCTTAACATTATATGTGTATTACTGTGGCTTAAGTGTTTATATTTCTACCTGGTTATGGCTTTCCCATAGTTGGTAATTCTGAAGCTTCCATATTGTTCGATAGTAAGTCGAATACTACAATTATACCATTAGTATTTCTTCCTAATACCGCCATGATTACACGATTACGTGTACAAAAGAATCAATTCGTAATTTGATTACCCACTAAAACGTATCTCTAATTCAAGAATTATATAATGGACGATACAATAAAGGCAATTAATGCTTTAGTAGTAAATTACACAAATAAATAATGAGGCCATAAAACCTTCGATGTATTATAATGACACCCGCTCTCTGTTGGGTAAAAGCTCTGTGTGGTGCAAGTTACAAGCTTTAAGCGCATGACAATAAAATAATAATAAATCCTCTAAGCGGGGTGTGATAAAGCATCCCATTAGGCTACCGTGCTGTATTGTCCGCGTTCACATTGAGGATAGTGACCACCACTCTTGGATTCTACTCATACTTTCCATCAGGCAGATTAGAGCATTTAGGCAGTTAAAATATAAAAAAATACTGCTACTATCTATCAGCGAGCAAAAGTATTAAAATATCCATTTGGTATTAGGTCGATTTTATATACAGACCATACTAGAAAGGCCAGTCGATCTATACCTGTATCATGAAATAAAAATACTCACGCTGATGAATGTAAAAGCAAACTTAATATTAAGTGAAGTAACTGCCCTATGGCTAACTAAACTACAAAAATATTAATAGCCATGTAAACTAAGGATTTGTAATCTAATCAGGTGCAGTATTTCAAGCATTAATGTTTTTCATTTTGATTCATTACTCTGAGTTGAGTCTAAATACAAAGCGCCTTTCTCCATCTCTTAAATAGAAAGTTTTCATTAAATACGTAAAAAATCCAAAATAAAACTGATAATTGATATGTAAAATTTTATTTTGTAACATTGTCTGTCACTTAAACCATCGATCGCTAAGTAATGTAAGTTGCGAATGTCCATTTGCTTTCGTAATCGGTTCCCCAATGACTTCTGTTTAAACTGGGACATACCAGCATATATTGTCACAATTTACAAGGTCTACAATGATCAATTAATCTACAAAGAGCTTTCTACACATAAATCATTTCTGTCTTAAGTCAATCTCAATAATTTCATTTAGATTACTTTTAGGAGTGCCACTGGAAGGTATCCTAGGTCCACAAGATTATAATGGAATAGTTACTTATGTTTTGTTAGACACTTTGTTACCTCATCTTTATATAATATGCTAGTTTTTGCTCGCTACTCCGTCCATATGTATGTCAATTATCTAAGTAAAGAGTAGGCTATGTTCTTCCTCCATTAAAATCTGTGGTTACTTTCGAATTTATAATATTAGTATAAATTTTCATGCTTGTTGATAGTCACTCACCAACTGGTGTAAAAACCAGTCTTCATAAACCAAAGACAACCTTAATATCGATATTCAATGAAATATAAGTTACATTTAATTACACAATCGCTTACAACAGATATATTGAAGTATAGTATCTTCCATATATTAACATCAGATTAACATCTGAACCTGATCAACTCTGAATCTAAAGATTGCGTTATATATGTTATGCTACTGAAAATCTTATAGATAAGATAATTCAAATAGGATGTTTGTTAAATGATCAATTCATTCAACCGGCTAATTCCAGAGAGGGTAAAACTTTATCATGAAACAATATATTGTAAAGTATGGAATGCTATAATATTTCTATTCATTAATTTCACAAGTAATTTATTATGATAATGCGATGGCCAGCCTTGCTTATCTTATTTATATAGTATTAATTCAGATGTTATATCATAATCATTGATTAAAACAAATTGCGCTTGCTTGGCCGACTTTCTGTTACCTCTACCCGTACCAAGGAAGAAAAAGGAATAGAGAAGGGAAAAAAAAACTGAAATACTTAAAGTTCTTTTACTGTAATTAATTAAATATGATTAAAATGCCTACTAGTATTAGTGGTTAATGACCCAGATCGTCGGTGCAACTCCAACTCCGGAATAATATGTGTGATGTAATTTCATTTTAATTATATAATTTCATCTGAATGAAGTCAATTCATTTCTTTCTTTTATTTTAAGCGCCGACTCTACCCATGAATTTATGTTTGTACAGTCGATTTGTCCATTCAAAGTTTGCCTGTAAGATATTGCTTTGCAGCGATAAGGCCGCCATTTGTACATGGTCATTTTATTGTGAAGCTCCTATACTTAAATGTAACTATCAATTAATATACAGCAAAGTTCATTTTAAATTGAGGCACAGATGTCCCCGAGAAGTAAGTAATATTCCTAGAGCGCAAATCTTTTAAAAGAAAAATTAAAGTATACAGTAGTAGTAAGCTTTTTTTTACTTTATAGAAGAAATAATTAAAAAGTATCTATTTAATTATATACGTATCTTGAAATAGACTAAATGGATATTTTTTATGCAACACAACACGTAATCCTTACTTTTAAACACTAACAGCATACTTTGATCTGTCTATCGATAGGCAGAAATGAACATTAAACAGAAAATGCATAAAAATGCATACAATATGCCCACCGACTATTTCCATGGATCGAGGCTCATTTCTCAACCTAGTCAAATTTCATCAGACCCTTTATGTAATACTAAATGGGACTACACGGGACAACCGCACTGCAAAGTAAACTTGTCAAACACCCTACATACATCCTAGCAGGCTAGCGTCGTACTGTAGGCCTCTGTGGCGACTTCCACACACAGCGGTAATCTACAGAAGGTACACTGAACTACGAAGTAACGTAGTGTACGAAGCTACCAGTCCTGCATCGCGCAATAGAAGTTCTCGCGTTGTTTAACATATATACAACTCCCCAACATCAACAGTTGGGCAGTGGCCCGCCAGGTATACTCACCTCGCCTGGTCGGAGGATCTTTCCTTTGTGTTGGAGGAACATGTGACCCGTTCCTCCGAAACTATATTCTAAGGAAAGCTTTATGTCCAGTAGAAGACTATTGAGGGCTGTTGAAGAAGATGATTGCTGTACATTATGTGCCGCAATACCCGCTTTAATTTATTGATGTCTTCTTGATATGTCTCATAATCCATTTTTTGTTTCAGGACTGTTGGTACAAAATGAGGAATAGAACAAAACTGTTGCTGATGTGATGACCAGAGTGGCTTGTGTAACTATAATACGACCAGGTAATTTATTTTTACTTTATCATAACAGTGAATTCACACGATTCCTTCAATGTATGTGCCCAGTCGGATAAATTGGTGTGTGTATAGACTGGATTTCGTAATAGACTTACAGCAAATGCTAGCTAAAATGTTACTGGTTATAAATTTTATTAATATTTGCACAAAAAATTGGACTCAAAGAATAGATCACGTATTCAAAAGGATTTTCACGAATTAAAATAATGTATACATTGATGTGCTTCTCATCTTTTGTACAACAAATCGTAATTTTATAAAAAATCTTATTGAATTGCTACGTGTTTAATTTTAACCTTTCCTTCTCGAGATTTTTTATTGAAAACTTTTGAATGAAAAGTTACTATTCGCATGCATTAGTAAAGTTTTCCTAATTAAATTCTCCAAACGGGAAATCCCGCAAACAAAACTGTCGATATCATGCTTGTCATTGCAATTTTAACAATATCCTCATAAAATATATTTTACAGAAAGATAATGAAAGCAGGATTCGCTTAAACATTTTTTCACGTACTTTTTTACACTTTCTATTTGATCAGGTAGGATTTATTGACACCTTACCGCTGATTATTCTAGTGCTAAAAGATCTTCGTTCATTGGTCAAAGATTCATATGAACATCATTTGAAGTTTTTCATCGATGGCCATACATTTGTCTAACTTGGAGTGCAATATATACAGACTAAATCCATGACTGAATTTGATACCTCAAAGAAATCTTATTATATATCTTAGATACAAGATTATAAGTATATGAGCTACAGCATAATGATTCATAATCCGTAAATTTTTCTTCATTTATAATGTTATGTATTCTGTGTTTTAATCAAGGTTATAAAATTACTATCAGCAAGGTAATAAATTATTTCGGTTTCATGATTCAGGAAATGATATTCAATAGTCTGTTTTCTTACAATATTAATATATTTGAAAACCGAAATATTTTGTTATAGTTTGTCTTTTAACACTTCAATTAGCAAGACTTTCGTTTTGGTTAAATCTTTAAAGGAGGTGTATAGATGAGTGTGTATCTTAGAGTTGCAATGCATAAAAATTCGGTCCACTTTAATAAAATTGACCGAATCTTTAAGAAAAGGTTAATAAAATATTTCAACAGGCAATTAAATGTTGTTTCTGGACCTGAAGTCATTTTGTAATTTTGTACAGTACGTGTGTGTGTGTAACATTCGTTTATAATAGTAGAAGTTTATAATTAGTTGCTAAATGCTTTTGTTACTAAGAAAAACAGTTCCTAAAAACTTACATACTGTAGACTTATTTGACCAAAACTTTTTTTCATTCTATAAACACTTTAAAGTTTTCATTTCTTATCACAACGACATATACATTATTAATTCACAATTCCTGATGAAACTTTCATTTGTATGCAACAGATAAAAAACAAAATCGGTATTAAATCGGATAACTCTTTACAGATAAACATACCGATGAAACCGAAAAGAAAACTGCTAAGTTGACGGTTACAAATAACACTTGAGGTACCAAAAGTGCGGTACCTTTGTCATATCCAATGACCGATGAAATTATCAAATCCGATAATGCCGAAGATGGCGGTAAAGTGACCGATAGTGTAACCGATACTGTGACCGATACCAGAACCGATAACGAACCGAAGGAACCGAAAGAGAATAAACCCAGAACTGTGTCGTTTAATAGAGACGTACATATCAAAAGATTCGGTGAGTCAATTTGTCGATATATCGGTCTAACTTCGGTAACATTTCTAGTACAGACTTGTTCCAGTGCACCACGACTATGACCAAAATATACGTTTCAAAAAACTTATTAAAAAAATAGGGAGCTAAAAGAATGCAAAATCGTTTAGCAAAAGGGTTCACCTAATCAAAGATATATAATTGAAAAAAAACGAAAGTTATTTGATTTCAAATTAAAATTACCGTCTAACATGAAAAAATATAAAAACTAAAAATATACTGAAAATGCATCAATGACAATAAGATAAACAAGAAATGTCGTAAATGTCAAAAAAATGTCAATATAATCAATAAAATTTTTTTGTAATAAATTACATAATGTTTGTATCTTTTATATACAAACATAACATTCTCTGTTTTAAAATTCGAACGATTTGGTAATCTGAATATAATTTGAAAGTATGACATTCAGAATTCGAACCACATATTTTTAATAAATGCTAATATATTTGAATGTTTAAAATATAAAGGTTTTTATAAAACACTTTTAAATACTATTACAGATGAAACAGCATACGAATTAAAATATGTATTTTCTTTTTTATATTTAAAACCTGATCCGAATAAACTTAAACACCAAACTGACAAGAAATTTATCGATTCTGTCAAATTTCGTAAATTAAATGTCCAGTATGGTCGTAGTCGTTGAGTGCACAAAGTCTGTTTAAATGTGGGAACTATCGCTTAACATACTAATGTTTCATTCATCTACTACAGATGCAAAGAAATGTAAATAACAAAATAACCGTTTTCACCTTGGAACTAATACGTTCAAATTAATAAACTAATAAAAACTTCATTGTTTCCTCTTTTTTGTACGTCTATAGACAAAGCTTGTTCTCAATACAAACTTTTTTGTATTATCTGTTTTAATTGTTCTTTTTCTTCCGTTTTGGAGGGAATGTAAGCACTTAGCATGATAGTTGATCTTGTATGTTTTTTTTTTAAATTGCATGCTTGTTCAAGGATAAGTACTGGATTATTCTATGCCACTTTAATACTGTTTAATTATTGTGAATAAATTGTTATATACATATTTAAAAATGTTAGTTTTTACACAGTATCTTTCAACAATAACTCTTAAATGATAATACCATTTCTATAGGTGTTATACTGAACATACATTATCTTCCGAGCCTTTATTATTTCTAAGATTATTTGGAATTAGCTACTAGTTCAATCGTTTTACCTGAATATCAGTTTTCCTACGGGGCGACTGGTATCGGATTTCTACAACCTTGAGGGTGAACTGAAGATTGTACTAGTTGTCAGTGTATTTGAGGGCACTGACTTCCCAATAACTATTGTCATAGATGTTCATGACAACCGGGACCGACAGTTTTACGTGCCCTACGATTGTATACCGAGTACAACAGTAGCAATTTTTTGGGTGTCTAGTTGCAAAAATTTGCCACATACGTTTGTAGGTGGTTAAGTAATAATAATCCTATTTCTCATTTAATTTTAGAGCTAAGTTATAATAAATTAAGGACATCGGAAAATATTTTGGCGTCCCAGGAACTTATTTCGATTATGTATTCATAAAAAAAACAGTTTTTGCGACTACACCGTTATAAAGTAGCCTGTGTTATTCTCCAAGTTCCAAACCATCTGTATACCGAAATTAATCCAAATCCGTTCAGCGGTTTCACCGTGAAAGCGTTATAAACAGACAAAAAGAGTTATTAGTATGGATCTGGGATTGATTTTTGCTTAAATAAGTCAGTTTAAAATGTAAATTTGTGGCCCCGAAGTGAATCACTTCTGAGGGTGACCGATTTCGTTGAAACTAGATTGAAACATGCATGTCTAGGTTAAGACCTTACTTAAAATTCAGTTGGCCGAGGTCACCGAGGGCATTGTTTTAACTACAAGAACATATGTCCACCGCATTCCTGATGTAGAATGAGTAATCAGTTGTTGAAACTCGATACTTATGGAGAATTTGTTTAGTTTGAAATAAAAATTGACTCTTACAAAAGATTATATTTAAACATCGGACACACACCGTCTAGTTTCAAGCAAATTCGAGTTTGTACATATGCATACATACTACAGAAAATTAATCTACTAGGAAACACTCAAACTCCGAAACAAATATTTGCATATCATACAATTATTAGGTCCGACCGTAAAAATCGAGCTGAGCCTCAGCAGTCATAAACGTTATCACTGCGTCACTGAGGCATTAAAAATAAAAATATAACTGCCTCGCTGGCGCAGCGGTAGAGTATGCGACTGCTGTTGCTGAGGTCTCGGGTTCGATTCCCGAGTCGAATCAAATGTTTCTGTGACCTGCAAATATTTGTTTCGGACTTTTGGTGTTTTATATGTATAATATGTATTTATTTAAAAAATGTGTATGTATGTGTTTATATCTGTTGTCTAGTACCCATAATACAAGCTCTGCTTACTTTGGGACTAGATGACGTTGTGTGTTAGATGTTCAGAATATTTATTTATTATAATAATAATAATCTTTATTGTTATAAATTACCTTTTACAATTGCCTTAAAACTAAAGGTTTAAGTTAAAGGTCACACAATTAGACTAACCCTAACTCCCAATCTAGGTATTCCTGTGACTCGGGAGTTAGTGTTCTGCTGTTACAGAGATAGATATTAGGTTAAAAGGTAGTACTAAAATTGAATAAGATGCGTGGACACAGACACGTGTGTGTATGTGTGTGTGTTTGCGTGTGTGTGTGTGTGTGTGTGTGTGTGTGTGTGTGTGTGTGTTTGCGTGTGAGTCTGGGTGAGTGTCTGTTTGCGTGTGAGTGTATACATATATGTGTGTATTTATGTAATTACAGTACATTTATTTAAAAAAAGAAATTGTTGAAACAACTCAACACACGGCCGACTAATACGAAAACCAGGCAATTTGAGATACCACGGCTTCACAGAAAAGCAGTGTGAAACAGCGCTTGCCCTATGTTTCACTGAGTGAGTAAGGATACCGGAGGAATATACCCCAAGAATATACAGTATGTGTATTCATTTACTAAAAAGCATCTTAATTATAAATTACAGACTGGCTCTATTTTTTTATTTGATTCATTTCATTATTATTTCAGTGGCAGATGTATTCTTATACTAATTAAAACTAAAGACGAAACAGAATAGCGACCATGAGTTTTAAATGGATGACTGATTTTTTGCAGTCAGTTCATTGCTAAGTGAATCGGACACAAGTCCTATTCTTAAATAAATGCAGCTAAAAAATGTATGGACATTTGTCACTCAGCACGTTAGAATGGCTCAACAGATCATGCAATCTGACTCAGAGATTTTATTTATTTATTTTATTTATATATGTTTATTGTATATGACGATAGTCGTACTGTATTCCAGCTGCGACAGACGGCGACTAGATGGCGCTAGTGGAACGTGCACCAGACGCACCATTTAAAAATTATTTAGTCGATTTAATTTTATACGATTATTTGGCTCAAAAGACTTGGATTCAAACTAGTAAAATATTGTGACGCTATCCCCTACCTAAGCGACCGCCTTTATAAGGAGCTGCGCTGTTGAGACGGCACGCATTTCGAACGATTGCGTCCTGGTGCACGGACCACTGTCTCTCTACAGTCAGTACTGCACGGTTATTGGATGTGGAACGTTATCTCTGATTATTAGTACTATCTTTATTGCGGTGGGTACGTGGACCACTGTCCCTAACAGTCAGTACTGACCTATGTGACCGCCTTCATTTAAATGGTAAGATATTTAACTAATTCTACACCTTTGTTATAATTTCCTAGGTTTAGGATATTCTGATTTATTTGAGTTATTGAAATAAATTCTGTATATTGCCATATCTAACTTTTACTTCTAATGTTTGAGCTTAACCCGACATATACATGCAAAATTACAAAGTTAAAAACAGAGGATGAGTCACAAATATGCAAATGATACAATAGGCGGTCTTATCGCTCACGGCGATCTCTTCCAGACAACCACAAGATTTTAGCCTCCAATAGAATATAAGTCAAGTTTTATTAAATACAATCATTAAATAAATTATCATTTATATGAGTGAGACTGCGGCTAAAATCTAAAAGTATTTTTTTATACCTTACTCATCTCACACTTATGTGTTGTTTCTCCTGGATTGAAACCAAACCCACGATATCTAGTTTAGCAGTTAAAATCACCAATCAGTTGACTAAAAGGCCCGTTAAAGTATATTTTTCAGTTACCCTTTCAAGCCTTTTATTTTATCGAAAATGATGGAATTTGAACGCAAATAGTTGTAAAAAATCAAAGGCCAAATGAGTAAATAGGCCATTACAGTCCATGCGCACCAGCAGCTGTAGTAATAATGATTGAGCTTAACTCACTTCGTTCGAGTCACCACATAATGGTACAGCAGACCTTGTTACGGAACCTTTATTCAAATTAATGTCGATTGTGTTCAAATTATAGGTATGTAGGCAGCAACATGTTCAGGATCCGATAGGACTATTATACGTTCTGCGTAAAAGTTAAAAAAAAAACAGCAAGCTAAAATTCATTTTTTTCAAAACCCATGCACAAGCATTTAATCGAGTAATCATACGCCAAAAATGCCTTACATCATTTTGGAAAAGAGCTGATACTCTTACACTGCTAGACCGATATTTACCAAACATAGCACTACGACCAAAGAACCACCGCAAGGCAACTGGCTTTAAATGAAAAAAACCACATCAAAATCGGTCCATCCGTTTGAGAGCTATGATGCCGCAGACAGACACACACACACAGAGAGAGAGAGAGAGATAGAGACATCGACGTCAATCTTATAACACCCATCTTTTTAAGTCAGAGGTTAAAAAGAAATAAAAAGATGACTCTTGGCTCTTTCACGTGTACTTTTTTCCTGACCAGAGCCGGGAGTTAATGCTAGTTGTATAAACTACGAAACAATGATGCGCCATAGCAATTCTGCATTCAAATCCATCTATATCTATCAGAATGTCAGTCTGTCTAGTTGGAGGGTGTCATACTTATCATTTAGTAATTCGCAAGCTTTGCTCTACTCTGTACTCTGTACTACTGTACTCAATATAGATATTTAACTCCAGAGGGCAGCGGTCTTTCAACACCAACCAGTGGCCAGCCTATGACTGCACGGATGGCGGTTCAAATCTTACATCGGATAACACTTAGTGTGATCCACAAATTGTTGTTCTAAGTCTGGGCATTCTTGGTGTCCGTTACATGTGTGTTTGTAAAGCGTCACAGGATGTGTCGGCACAATTTCATTCTTTTGCGGCTTAAAAAAATTAAACATAGCTCGCGCCATTACGTAATATGATCCATTAACTCATATCATATTACTGTCTCTATTCAAGTGCGAATCTTCTTTGCTATCAAACTTCAAGTTCTTGACAACTTGAATAAACCACAGACGTTCGTTGTCAGAATATACCTAAAAACCTGCTTTGAATACCACCGAAAACTCGCAAAAAGCCGAAATCAACGGCTGTTTCTTAGAAACTTCGCATTAAACATGAATTATATTTGTTTATGTTTTATACTACAGAAGGGTAATTAACTTACCAATTATATATTTTATATATATTTTATAAAACTTCTTTAGTTTTTTATAATCATTTTGTCGGAGGTCTTCCTTAGCCTATGATATTGATGATAATGATGTACTTATAGCCGTTTACGCCAATGTCGTCCAGTCTTTACGGAGACCAGCCAACTAGACAGGAGACATTATTTTAAAGACAACACTCGCGTTATGAATATACATCGTCGCGGTAGACTTTAAAAACGTACCTACATGAAACAGACATTAAGAACACCCAGATTCAGAACAACATTTTATAGATCACTCAAAGTGTTATCCGTGTGGGATTTAAACCCACAACACTTGTCGCAGTAGAAAGTGGCGAGGCGACCACTTAAACCATTAGGCCAACTGTGCAGTCAATATTATATTATACAAAAATATGTGCAAACACAGGTGCACTCTCTGTTCCCTCAATTTTACGACCGAGACCGAGAGAGATGCAGGATCAATGGCTTTATGTGCTCTCCGAGGCAATCTCGAAACTCTCTTTGGCTCAACGACCCGAGATTGAACATGAGACATCTTGATCGATCATATGTTAACCGTTGGACCAACGAGACAGTCAGTTGTATTTTCAATTCATTATTGAATTTATCATTTATTGAATGCAGTTGCAATATGTATTTAATTCACAGGACAATAGTACAAACACAGACACACAAAACTACACAAGTTTTTAAAAACCTCCTTTTCAAGTTGGTTGTAATTCCAAATGCTAAGCATTCAAAATAATAATGACACTCAAAAATTCACACATATATATTCAGTTTTTTCCTCAGTCTCAATGTCCCCGTGTCCACCTACAACGACTGATTACGTCATAATGTGTTCTTAGTACATGCGCAAGCGCCGGTATGATCCAACTCGATAAATCGTCAGCTTTTTGTGTACACATAATCCGTCAGGATTTTTTGCGCGTCCTGTTATTAAGTCTGATTGATCTTCTTAAAATTAAAAATGGTCAATTTAGAACCGGATACATTAAAATTACTATTTGTATGGGAACTAACGCGATAAGTAACTATTTAAAATATAACATGTGATTACTGGCCATTTAAGTCAATGGAGAAGCATCTAAATAGGCCCCCATAGTGTGGGACACCACAGTTATCATGAACACCTATGGTAATCCTTATTAGGAAGTCAGCGCCCTCAAATACACTGATAACTAGTTCAGCATACGAATTCGGTTCACCCTCAAGGTTGCGGAGGTCTGACACTAGTCACTTCGTGGAAAGACTGATGTAGGGGAACGGGTGTCATGTCCCTCCATCACAAAGGGAGGATCCTCCGACCAGGCGAGGTGATCATGCCTGGCGGGCCACTGCCTAAGGGTTGATGTTGGGAAGTTGTATATATGTTAATCGGCGCGAGAACTTCTATTTCGCGATGCAGGATTGGTAGCATCTTCGTGCACTACGTTACTCCGTAGTTGAGTGTATCTTCGGTGGATGGCGTTGTCATATATTTATGTTGACGCTGTATGTGGAAGGCGCCACAACTGATATTCAGATAAAAACGGGTGAACTAGTAGCCAACCCCATTAAATCTTGGGAATAATAAAGGCTAGGATGATGATGAGTGTGGGTAACCATGTTGTATTGATGCATTATCTGCATGCGTAATGAATATGATGACAAATATTCTTTTTCTTTAATGGAAATATGGGCCAAACGAGCAGACGTATTACCTGATGGTAAGCGATTAGCACCGCCCATGGACACCCGCAACACCAGTGGCGTCACAAGTGCGTTGCCGGCCTTTCGGGAATGGAGAGAGGGATGTGGGAGGAGTTAGGGTATAGGCCTCCGGTATCCTCACTCACTCGGTGAAACACAGCGCAAGCGCTATTCACACCGGTTTTCTGTGAGGCCGTGGTGTCGCTCCGTTCGAGCCGACTGATTTGTGCCAAAGCATGACTCTCCCTGTTTATGCTTTCCAGTACGCAGATATTTCAGAGAGTTCAGTTACTTTGCCTATATTCTTTCTCAATATTTTAAGTAAATTCATGCCTTTCGTTAAAATCGGTTCAGCGGCTTAGCTAAGAAAGCGTAATAAACAAACTCACATTCGCATTTATAATATGAGTTGACAGGCTAGTTGGTCTTGTGGTTATTGATCCTAATAGCTAAACCGGAGGGCGTGGGATCGATTCCCATGCAGGATAAATAACTACGTGAAGAGCGCGATTATTTTTTCCGAGTTTTCAGGTTTTAATATATCTATATATATAAAGAATAAATCGCTTTATTGTACACCAGATAATTAAGTACATAACTTAAAGCTAGGTAGGGTCGGTAGTACAATTGGCGGCATAAAACATATTGTATGTTTATAATACATATTCAGAAATATATTAGTATGTGTATCAGTTCAAGCTCTGCCTATTTTACATTCTTACTGCCGTGTGTGAAATGTATGTGATTGTTTTAATACCATCACTAGCCAACCCACGCAACTTCATCTGCGTTTCTTTACAATCATACTCGGCCCCTATTGGTCTTAATGTGATGTTAACTATCATATCTTAGGGACGTCACCAATACATACATTTTGAAAAATCCTAAATTTTTTAAAGATAGTTTCGAAGATTATCGTGGTAAACAACATGATACGAGAATTATGTATAATTAGCTGACTCGACAAACTTCGTGCCGTTAATGTTTGTACTTCCGAAAAACTTGTTTTAGTGTTCATGCCCGGCTCGGCTTCCAATGAGCAGTGTACAATCGTGGACTAAGAAAATATACTCTGCCTGTTTTCTAGAAATTTTCTTTAATACAAACCTTTTCCTGATAATAACAAATATTAAGAAAAGTTATTATCACATTTCATCATCATCATCAGCCTATCACAGTCGACTGATGGACGTAGGCCTCTCCAATTTCACGCCACTTAGTTCGATCCTCGGCTTCTTGCAGCCGTCAGCCGTCATGCGCAGATCATCACTCCGCCTGGCCTGTGGACGTCCTACACTACGTTTGCCGAGGTGCGATCTCCACTCAAGAACTCGTTTAGCCCAACGGTTATCGGTTCTACGTCAAATGTGGGCAGCCCACTGCCACTTCAGCTTGTTAATCCTGTGGGCTACGTCGATGACCCTGATTCTTTGTCGGATAACCTCGTTTCTGATGCGATCCCTTAGAGAAACGCCGAGCATAGCCATAATCATTTTTATTAATATAGATATATGAATCCCAAACTTTAATCAACACTCAAAATATTACCGAAAATACTTATATGCAGAAAGACACTTTCAAAAGTAAGCTAGAACCTTACCTGATCGTGTCATAGATATAAAACAGTTAAAAATAGTTCGGACAACTTTTTAACCACGTACTGAACCAGTTTTTTCGGCGGCCATGATGACTACAGCGAATTGAATAACAAACAAAAAGTGCTACATAAACGGTAGCTGTAATATAATGTAGTTTGCGATCAATCAATTCGATACACGGATCGGCTTTTAGAGAATTAGCTGACTGTAGTCCGTGGAATTATTTGCGATAGCAAATGTATTTAAATTATTTGCTCATCTCACCGGATTTATTTGGGGCAAGCTGAGTTCCGCGTTGTTACCAGCGTTTGTTGCTGTAACCGCGAGCAATCCGCGGGACGAAGCTAGTCTATAAAACGTAGACTATGTTACTCTTTATATCATCAAAATGTGCCAGTGAAAGTCCCGTCGAAATGCAGGTCCAGCCGTGCCAGAGATTACCCGGATCAAACAGACAGACAGACGAATATTGTAAAAAATGTTATTTTGGTATATGTATCGTGTATATATACATACTTATACACTTACTAAAAAGCGATTGTTTCAATATTACAAACAGATACTCCAATTTATTTTGATTTTATTTTAAAAAAGACAACTCCCGCATTAGGAATATACATTCCTGTGTCACGGGGATCTTTACAAACAAACATGAAATGGACACAAAGCACACCCAGACCTAGAACAACAATTTATGGATCACGCAAAGTGTTGTCCCAGGTAGGATTTGAACCCACAACACTTGGCGCAGTAGGAAGCGGCGTGGCGACCACTGAAACCACTAGGCCAACCGTGTAGTTAATTTTATTTATTTATATAGATAAATGTTAGGGAATCAGTAATTCCAAGATGTAAAAAACCATCCTCTACATCAAATGTTACTTCGTCAAGAAGTAAAATTTGCAAGGAGAAGCAACGCTTTTTTTTCATAGCATTGTCTGCATTCACAATGAATATGGTGACCACTAATCATGGATTCTGCCTATGCTTTCCACCAGGCAGAATAGAGTCAGTGCGACAGGTCAATATATAAAAAAACCGTTCGAGCGTGAAGAAGTGACAAACATACAAAGACACGTTCATAAATTTTCCAGTTTATAATACTAATCACCAGCACCGGCTTCACACGTGTGCAAAAACAAAATACAGCGTGGCGTGGTGACCGTTCAAACCACTCTGCGATCCGTGCAGTCGAAAGCTGAAAAATCTAATTATCATCAGTCAATGACAATGCGACAGACACAGTACAAGATATAAAACTTCACGGTGTTATCAATACAGCCTTCAACAATTATATAATGACAGCCAATAATAGTTTTGCAAGCGAAACAAAACATGTTGGTTTCTTCCCTCTTTCACACAATAGTAAAAGTACCGACCTGACCAGTTATTACATCACACCTCGCTATGTTTCTACTAGTGATTTGAATCAATTGTCGATAAAATAATGAATAATCCTACTAATATTATAAACGCGAAAGTTTGTATGGATGGATGTTTGTTATTCTTTCACGTAAAAACTACTCAACGGATTTGGATGAAACTTTTCAGTAATATAGCTGATACATAAGAATAACACATAGGCTACTATTTGCCGCGATAACCGACGTATACACGGGCGGAGCCACGGGCATATACTGGTTTATCAATAATATTGTAGCGACTGCTATAACTGTGAAAATTCAAAAAATCTCTGAATATAACCTTTCGTCTAGATATATTATATATGGGCGTGGACAGGGTTCTTTTTTATATTTCTAGAATTTTTTTTTTGTAGAAAAAATTGCGATTAATGTTTTAAGTTTAAAATTCACCCCAAAACGCTTGGTGGTATCATGGCGTCTGTTTGTGAAGTCTCATCGCAGACGTGACGACACGACATTTGTCAACCAGTGTCAACTATAGGTCTTAAAAATAGTTAAGTGATCGTCGATTATACCCGAACAAAGTGACCTTTATACATAAGTGACGTAACTCGCTCTGATTGGTGTTCGACTTAACATGACGGATTGCTGTTTTGTAGTTTTATTTTTGTTAATGAACTATTAATCTCGCTCTAAATATGAAAATAAATATGACTTTTATACTCTATTAAACCCATTTCATCAGATAAATACATAATATTAGTGTTTTTGGTTACTGTGTGCCTATTATGAATTAATTATTATTATTGTTATGTATGGGTACTTTAACAATATAATATGTATTAATTGAGGAGAAATAGCACAAATAAAAACAACTCTTGGTGTGGCAACTCTTGTTAAAGAACCAGGTGGTGATATATTGAAATTGCAACTAGATCCTTTAATATAAATAATTTTTAAGAAAATAGTTTATCAATGTGTTCTTTGTCGTTTAATTTTCCGTTCACCATTTATGGATTGAATATTTAATTACAAATGTATACAGAGTAATTAAAATTGGCTCATAAACGGTGATTACATTGTTTATAAGCAAAGTTAAATTGAAAATTATTGTTATGATTCCGGCTTACCGAGTGTTAACTTTCATAATACCTAATTACATGTTACGTGTTTACATAATATTTTTAAAAATAATAAAAAGAAAGATGATCTATCGATATCGGCTCTACATGCACTGTTATTTGACAACACTAACTTACATGTGAGTAGATCTTGATTGAAGATAGCGTTGCAAGCGATGGCAATTATTTTATTGGTTTATAATTATTCGTGTAACTACCTTCCGCGCGTATCCCGTTCGGTTCCCACACAACACAACACACAATGGACCTTTCTTTTCTCTTTATCATTTACAGTACTTTCGAGTGACGAAAACATAAAACTATTTAAATGACAAATTGTATCTGTTTGTCAGTCTGTAAGTACTTTTATCCCGTGGGAAAACCAGGGGCTAGCTACCGGATTGATATCATGGCCACTTCCAAAATCTGTACCTCTTGAATTGCAGGTGTTTATGGGCGATGGTAGTCACATCAGGTTTACTATCCACTTGTTTCTCTTTTGTAATATATAGTACAAGAGCCGGTGAAGATTGACTTATACCCTTCTGATAACCAGATCAAACTTTTTTTTTAAATTGTATTAATTTATGAACATCTATGATGGCTTAACTATCGAATAATTGCAGCGTAACGCCTCGCTTTTAGTTAACCCTGGATCTTACTGTTCACAAAATTTTCATACCGCGTATAAACTTCTACTTTTACACGCGGTAATTGCAATTGCCAAGCAAGAGGGTTATATCCAACAGTGGACTGCGAAAGGCTAATAATTAAGATGATAATGATGATGATGTGTAAACTTCTAAACCAATTCCAAAACACGACTGCAGGAAAAAAAATGCTTGAAAAACTCAGTGCGGAATAGGAATTAAATTGCATCAAAATTTGTCTTCTCAGAAAAATATTGCACGTTATAAAAACTACACAAGAGTATATTCCTAACAAAAAAAAAACAAAAATTCAAGCTCATACTCTGACGCCATTGAAATACGCCTTTGGCGATGTATTATACATTTATTTATATCATGTATCCGATCAAAGTTGTAAATGATCTCCATTATATAGCGAAGTATTATTCTGAGACATTGGATGTGGTAATGATTACATGCATTAATTGGGTTCTTGCTTAATATATTAGAAAAACATCGTAATGCTATTATTAACTTTACCGTCCATGTGGTAACGGATTTAGAAAACAGAGTGACACCACCCTCATTTATCCCATAAGTGTCGTAAAAGGCAACAACTAACAAACAAAGCAGGACAACAGGACTCTTTGTTTGTTAGTTGCGGACCACTACAATGAGGGAAAACTAGGCAGAAAGCCGTTTGAAAAGTAAAGAAAAGAATCCTAAGGAAATGCCTAAGTCTAACGGTGCCCCAATTAAGTCCGTTAATGATGATGATTAACTTATTCTTGTAATTATTATTGACTTACGAGTTGCAGTCATAAAAGTTTATCAAAACGCTTAAAACATTTTTTTCATACATGATGAATAATATTGCAAATAAACACAACCTTCAAGAGTATTACACATCATAAAGTTCTTAAATAAACACATTAACCTATAGAAAGAAGTGGGCCCATGTTTGCACCCTGCGGCATCCATTTGTGGCCTGCGTTGGGGGCGTGCATTCTCCAAGACGACGCTACTCAGGCGGTCCTAAAAAGGCAAGCGATGACGATATAATACATGTTAAGTCAGATTCGAAGTTGGCATTGACCTAAACGAAGTAGCCTTTTGTGGTCAATCATGTCGAAAGCATCGGTAAGTTCAAAATATGTATATCGCACCATTGCAATTTGTAATTAATCACTAGGTGCTTACAGTTGAAAGCAAAACGATTTGGCATATACTGTTATATTAAAAAACTTGTTATTTCAAAAGAACTCTTCTTATAATAGCACTACATCTGTCTTGAACTGTGTATACAAAATCGTAGTTTCACACACCCACTTACAATATAGACATTATGTAAACAAGTTATTATGAATTTTAATTTTATTCGTATTCTAAGTGTTGGTAATTTTATGCACTATAATGGCACTTAGCTCTGTTATTGTCAATGAATAAATAACATGTATGCTTATGATCTATCAAAGTTATCTTTAACAGCAGAATACGATAGTCAAGGCTATGTCTGTCTATTCTAATTTAGTGTTTATACAAGCATATTTTAAATCAGTTCAATACCTAAATTATCTGTAATTTTTGAAGTTGCCAGGTTTTACCTTCCTTTAAATCAACTGAAAATGTTGGTAAATTTCAGTCCGCTCCGTGTATGTTGGTTATTGTGGTAAAAAGCAACCTCTGTCCTTCTTCAAAAAAAAATGTATCTCCATTCCCAATTGCATTGAAGTCGGTGTAGCAGTTTAGCCGTAACAGAGAGACAAAAGCTTGACACCTTTTTCGAGTAAGGATTACATATTCTTGGGTTTAGACTTTCTAAGCTTAGATCTTTGGTCTCATGCATAGTTAAATACAATATGTAAGTATCTTCTTTATGTAAACATTCTTTTAGAATCCAGTCGTTTTAGTTCAAAAATATCACAAAATTGTACGTAATGTTTATGCTAAGAATAATAAACCATTAAGAAATAATGACTGTATTAGATATTGTGGTATAAAACAAAGTTTTAGTAAACAAACATATACCCACATTAAACCGGTTTCATATTTAAACTGTCCCGACCAAATACATTGTATAAAATTATGTATTTATACACTTCCTGCAAAATACATTGCAGTAATATTAATCGACTATGCAGTTGTATAAATAACAAATAAAATGAGTATATATTTGTTTACATAATGTATGTAAAAGTTGCTCTTATGACTACGAAAATACATTGTAATTACGTCAAAGATGCAAAGGATATAATTTTTACATACATATCTATACTAGCATCATAAAGTTGAAGAGTTTGTTTAGCGGAACGCGCTAATCTCAGGAAGTACTGGTCCGATGCGAAAAAAATATTTATGTGTTATATAGCCAGTTGTCGAAGAAGATAATGAACTATATATCATCAAGCTACGGGCAATAGGAGAAGCAGGTTGCGTGGATCAGATATTTATTTAATAAAATAATACTCTCTCACATCTCAGACAGTCTCTCCGTCTGATCTGAAACTAGGCAAAACCTAGTAACCAGACATCTGATAAACATACTTAGATAATTTTAAACACACACATTATAGATGAAACAAGTAGGCCCAATTATACAGAAGCAAATGACACTTGCACATTTCAAACGTAAGTTGACTTTTTTTGGCATTTCGTCACGGACACAAAAAACACCCAGACTCAGAACAACAATTTATGGATCATACGAAGTGTTGTTCCATATGGCTTTGAACTTATAACCCTTGGCGCGAAAACCTGCATGGCGATCATTTTCATCACTAGGAAATAAATAATTCTTGCTGTACAAAAAGAGTATGTGTAAAATTTGTGAAAGCTTTAAAATCAGGACAGGACTAATCAACATGTTAAAATATCAATTAAGAAAATAAACTTACAATACGTTTTTTGAATCGTTTTCGCCTTCTGTGTTCCATTTCGTAATATTCTGACCAGTAATGTTACCAAGCTTCCGTCTGCACGTGGGTATCAAGGACAGATTCACCAAACATCCCACATATAAAACACGTCACTTCGACCTCAACACCATCATAATAAAGCGCCCTTATTTTTCTATAACCTCTTGTTAGAAATGAGGTTTTGGCATATCATACCACGCTGGCTACACGGGTTTGTGTCATATTTTTAAGCTATTGCATAGCTTTTATCGCAGGCATTGAGCGCGGCGACCGAATCAAGAAATTACGTTACGAAAATAAACATAACACCTCCCACTCCGAACGACGGCACAGCGGTGCGGCGTTGAAAGCCGTGCATCATCTAACATCGTTTCAGTTCGGCAGACTTCGGAAGGTGTTTGTATGCGTGTGACTAGACGTATGCGTGTAGACTGTACGAAGCTCGCACGGATCGAGACGAGCTGCTCCGAAATTGGACGAATACGTAAGCAGCTGTTTGTGAGAAAGTATATAGGTGTATAGGTATCTATCATAAAAAACGCCATGCAATAGCTTTACCGCGGTTGTCCCCGAGTGCCACACTTATTTTCTTCTCTTTGAAGTGATGTTGTCCGATGTAATTTGCTCCCGAGTACGGCTTTTACAACAGCCCCAGAATAAATAGGAGTGATGAGACTCCGTACTCTTGATCCATCATCACACTGATTTATAACCTTAACATCTAGTGCAAAATAAATGATGAATAATATGTGCTGCCAATGATCTTGAAAGTTGTTAATAGAACTGTACAATACTATTGTTTTAATGTCTACAATAGTGTTAATGAAAACTGCCTCAGTATGTTGGTGTAAATTAAGATTATGATGTTCAAGGAGATTGAATGATAATATAGCGATCACTTGAATTGGATTGGCCTGTTGTATAACTGACAGTTGGTTTAGGAGTTTGCGATACCGTCTCCTGAGGCAGAGGGAATTCAATCTCAATCCTGGTCAGCGCATAGATGGACGACCATTATTATAAATTGATACTCCACCGTGCCTTGAAGATTAGACCGTCAGCACTACACATTGATCATTTTCAGTAAAGATTGATATATGGACATAGGTTGTGGAGATCTTTTGGTAATCGCTCCGCGTATGCGCCGTTGCGGTGTTGGAATTCTCTTCTATAACTATTACTGGTTCTATTCCGTCACCAAATTAAGTAAGCCAGTAACATACGAGTATGTACCTACAATATGAGTGTGTCAGTAATATATAAGTGTATTTATCAGCTATTGGTTGAGACTTCATCAACTCACACAGTGAGAAGCAAAGTAAGAGTCGCTAAACATCAATTTAATGTTAGGCCATGTAGAACCAGCCCAGTGTACTAAAAGAAGGCTCTGCTATCTACGGCTCACATCTACTTTTCTCTAGTTGGAGATTTAGAGACTGACTCTCTTCTTGACTGGTTTAATCCAGAACCCTGAGCAACGGTAATCATATTATTTAAAAACATAGTAAAAATAATCATGTCATTAAAGACTTAACGCCGACCCCAACCTTATTTAGGAAATAAGGCTAAGAGGAAAACAAAATTAAACATAATTTGATGACAAAATCTATTTTTATTGTATACAAATTAAGTACACACACTTACCAAGTTAAAGTTATATTCACACGACCATGTTTTTTATAGTTCAAACTTGACCAGAACGGAAATGTCCAAGGTTCAATACCCACTAATGAGCGCCTCTGTTTGTGTATTAATCTTCGGAATATAAACGAGTTAACACGTTTACGGAGAATAAATACACTAATCAAATACAGTCACGCCTGCAATTCTGGATGAGTAGGCAGATGCTTATTGAATGCTAAATATTGCAAAAGAAAATTTTTACTCGATTATCATCACATCTTAAATAAGAAAACTGGACACAAATAAACAAATAATCAGCTAAAGGCTATGGAAATGCAAACCAAGAAACTCAAGTGGTTTGCCAACCATTGAGTCCCCCTCCTAGAAATAGGGGTGAAGTGTGAGATCTCACTAACTCGCTGAAAACAACTAATTAATTGCTAGATTCTTATTTGTGACAGTGATATAATTCCAGCCGTGCCAGTTCATAAAAATCGTACGGTCGCGATAGTTTCCGTTCATGTGTATTTAATAGTTATTTATGCCACTGTTGTACAATAAGGAGTATTAAAACAGGAATGTGTTTTTATCACATCCTCTCATATATTTTTGCAATATCGATCGAAAATGGCGGGATACGATGTGAATTTGAATAACAGTTCTTTTTTAAAATACAGCGCTGTGATAGTGAAAGGTGCGTGCATGACAATGTTCTTTTTTTGAAAAAGGAGTTGTTTATTACCTACCTAAGGACAGGTACAATTATTTGAGAATCTACCCATTACAAATAAAGAAAATTCCCGAATATGAAATATTTTAGGCCTGAGGTTTAAAACAAGCGTCTAAGAAAAATAATTTTCTCTAATTTTCTGTGAGCGCGTCAAAAGTCTAGATATACCTACAAGGTTTGTAACCAACCTAGTTACTTAAAATGTACCTAGTTTCGGATTATATTTGACATGTATTTGACTAAGTTTTTGATTAGGTACCTACAAGTTGTCGAAACATAACCTCTAAATTTTCTAAAAAAAAATAAGGGTGGTGCTCCTTTAGGCAAAAGTGATCAGGAATTTAAATTCTATATTATTATATATTTTTCACTAGTAGACGCAAGAAATTTATGCCAGCAAAAATTTGTGAGGGGATCTGCCATTGTCCTGTACAACATTATGACACTATGTTTGACAATATGCTTACTATGACACAGGAAACGGTGAACTTCAGTATTCATCTGGTTAGATGGAGATTTTGGGCTACATAATGCTAGCCAAACGTTGATATAGTTATTTTCTCCTTGCGGTGATGTTATCTTACGTAATTTAATCCCTTTGTGTACTCTTACTACCCTCACAAGATGCCGTGTTCTCAATCCGTTCTTGTCCGTTTCCATTATATAAATAACAAAAATATCTACATGTATATATGTGAATGTATGTATATGTTTACAGATAGTAATTCTTAACTAATGTTTCGTTGTTATTGACTGTTATATCCTCGATGCAATTACCTTACTGTTGACTGGTAGAGAGTGCCTAGGGTATTAAGTCCCAGAAGGGGGCCATCTAGAAACCGTAGGTGGCCCGAGGTACGTCGGGGTTCCAGGATTTTTCTTTATAGGGTGTACCTGGTTCCACGTCCTAGTACCCGCGATGGCATGCGATTTACGTCAGTTCGAGTCCGACCTGCCACCAGGAGATGGTATACGAGGGGATTTCTGCATGGGAATAAAGAAAAAAAGAAAAAAGGGTATTAAGTCCACCGACGTACATAAGCTGGAAAATAAAATAGAAAAATAAAAATATCTCTTGCATCATTGTCCACATTAAACCTATAAAATGATATTCAAGATTAATTATGTTAATAATTACGTTATGTTAAGTATTCTAAGTAAAGACCTCGCATCTACAAACAAGTAGATGACACCAAAGTTGTCTTCGCAACTGCGCAAATACCTAACGGACTGTAGACTATGACGTCACAAAGAAAAATAATCAGTCACTGTTGATACAATACTGGCGTGTTATTCCTTTTAAAAATCATCTACACATATAACATTACTTGTCCTGGCTTATATCAATGCAGAACTTAAACCGCTGGGCTATAAGCTTGACCTTTTGGAAGCTGATAGTTTTTGAAGTTATACTTCTGTGGAGGAACGAGTGTCATGTCCCTCCAACACAAAGGGAGGATCCTCCAACCAGGCGAGGTGATCGTGCCTGGCGGGCCACTGCCCAACGGTTGATGTTGGGAAGTTGTATATATGTTAATCGGCGCGAGAACTTCTATTGCGCGATTTAGGATTGGTAGTTTCTTAGTTTTCTTTGTTGCTCCGTAGTTCGATGTTCCTTCGGTAGATGGCGCTGTTATATATTTTATGTTGTTGCGCTGTATGTGGAAGTCGCCACACTTCTTTTGGCGCGTTAAGGAAAAATGATGAGAGTAAATTTTTACGATGCGCGCGCACACCGTCACGAAAAACCGACATCCTGAAGTTAGCTATAGTCTACATTTTAGTTTTTCAATTTTTTTTCTTGTTACGCCAAAGAAGTGTAACTTCTAACGCGTGTACATTACTACACACACAGTTTTTTATCATCTGAGCACCCAAAAAGAAAGGATTTTTATACATTGTTGGCCAAGAGGGAGTAAAATAAGGGATAAAGGCTATATAGAAGTTCATTTTTCAAAGTTGGAAACTCAAGATAAATAATAGTCACATGAGTAAAGTAAGGCGGAGCTAGTTAAAACATGTTTAAATATAAATGAGAGATGACTTGTGGATTATAACTGTTTTAATGGAGTTTCATCTTTATTAGTTGCATGACAGAGTTTCATTTCTATAATCGTTTTTATTGCTGAATGTTTTTCTTCTATAAATTCTGTTTGATATCCGTTCAAGAGCGTATGTGATTCCATCACTTTTTTAATTACGGAGTGGCTAGAGAGAAAAGATTCAATCAATTTTGATTTAGAACTAGAGGTTAGTGTAACCTTGTTACTGAACCTGTCGGCTAAAGGGGGGATCGGACTTTATGTCAATAACGAATTCAAGTGGGAAGTAAGCGGCCGTGACCAGTTTGAACTATTCCTTACTATCTAAGGGAATCAATATCTACAGGATACTTCCCGTGAACTTAGAATCTTGATATTTGGTACGAAGCATCGTCTTAAAGCACAGATAAAGGAAAAATTGCGAAAAGCATACATTTTTAGTAACATCAAATTATATACC
Source organism: Hyphantria cunea (assembly GCA_003709505.1). Classification (NCBI taxonomy): domain Eukaryota; kingdom Metazoa; phylum Arthropoda; class Insecta; order Lepidoptera; family Erebidae; genus Hyphantria; species Hyphantria cunea. The sequence goes on from PKRV01002731.1 coordinate 161,964, forward strand.
TACAAGCTTGTAGCACTTGGCTGGTTTTTTTATTTAACTTTCTTGTATAATTGCATGAAGATTAAATAAACAAATAATAAGTAATAATAAGTGCTCCTTTCCATAAGTCCAGAGCTAAAATTGCCCACTGTTGACGACTTAATCACTTAGGGCACTTAGGGCAAGTAGTTTTATATAAATAATGTATATATATATGCAATTCACCTACATTCCTTTTCATTTGGAACCATTATGTAAACGTGCTACTTATGGTTTTCCAAGCCAAAATTCATTTAAATGAATGGCGTGTGATAACCTTATTTTCGGGGCAAATTTTTGATTATTTAGAATCACGCAACGACCCTTAGAAGCGGGCCAATGACCAGAAAGCAATTGCGGCAAACGATTACAATGAACTCTATACCATCAGATCTTAAACTATGCAGAGCTTGGACTATAGTAAATAACCTGCTTATATGTGTATAAATACGTAAATAACACCTTAATACAGAACAAATAATCGCCCAATTGTTAGTCATCAGACATCAGAATTCTTATAGAATCAGTTTTATCTTTACACATAACGGATAATTCTCACTGAACGGTCATCATCGCAATGGATTTAACAAAGTGTACTTTCCAAGTCAATAATACAGTAGTTTATAACAAGTATTGGAGCTAGATGCGAGAAGCCGAGGACAGAACTAAATGGCGTGAAATTAGAGAGGCTTATGTCCAACATTGGACTGCGATAAGCTGATGATGATGATGATGATTAGAGCCACATAGATTTCAGCACGATCGGGTCTGCTCGACCGGGGCGTTACTGCCCACTCACAATAGACAAACCTAATATGATAGCATTCGTGCTGTCGTGTTTCATTGGTAAGACCGGAGACCCAATGATACCAACGCATCTCAATAAACCACCATAGTGTGGGTCACGATGCTGCATTGTTGCATTGTCTGCATTCGCAATGAGTATGGTGACCACAACTCTTGGATTCTGTTCAGGTTTTCCATCAAACTTGGCAGGCCCACGTATATCCTACTAATATTATAAACGCGAAAGTTTATAAGTATGGATGAATGTTTGTTACTTGTGGCGACTTCCACATACAGCTGCAACATAAATATATGAAAATGCCATCTACCGAAGATACACTGAACTACAGAGTAACGTCATGTACGAAGAAGCTACCAATCCTGCATCGCGCAATAAATGATCTTGCGCCGATTAACATATATACAACTTCCCAATATCAACCGTTGGGCAGTAGCCAGCCAGGCATGATCACCTCGCCTGGTCAGAGGATTCTCCATTTCCGTTGGAGGGATATGACACCCGTTCCTCCACATTACTCTTTCACGTAAAAACCCTCAATAGATTTTAATGAAACTTCACAATTATATAGCTTATACCATAACACATAGACTACAATTTATAAAGATACAATTCACGCAATATATTCGTACCGCGGGTAACACCGCTCAGCTAGTATAAAATAAAATATAGACTTTGGAAATAGTAACCGAAATACGGACGTACTCCATACAACTGTTACTAAGCTCGAGTTACCAGTATTAAAAAAACTATAAATCTAAATAATACTTGAAAGGTGATCGGGCAAACGGTTCACAAAATGACTGAGATGAATGAACTCACGGGTGGGCTCAGTTGTCATATGATACTTCAATATTAAATATTAACAATCTATACAAATAAATACAATTGAATTGTCTGTTTGTAATTTCAAATTAAAAGCCTTTGACTTGATGCATATGGTAATTACAAGAAAATCTTATTTTTGTCTGTCTATCTGCCTGTTCGGGCTAATCTCTGGAACAGATGGACCGATTTCGACGGGACTTTCACTGGCAGATAGCTGATGATACAAGGAGTAATCTACATTTTTTTGACGATGGTAAGCGATTACCGCCGCCCACCTGCCTTTGGGGGATGGGGAGAGGTAACGTAGGCTCTTTTTCATGTATGTTTTCTGTGAGGCCGTGATATCATGCCATGCAAGTCTAACCACATAGTTTTATTCTACTCTAGCATAAAAGTTTTACAACAAACGCGGGTAATACTAATTGAAACTGGTAGCAGACATTAACGGTGGTGCATCTAGCAACATTAGCATATGTGATTCAGCATTGTCTCCATCATTATCCTTTAACAGTCCACTGCTGGACATAGGCATATCCTTAAAAGGAGGTTTTGATCTAATATATCACGCTAGCCGGACGTTTTAGTATACTTGTTTAACATTTTTCTTCTTTTCATTGTTTTACCAATATATATCGTGATTCCTTTCAACTCTTTTGGTTAAGTGGTAACCGAGTAGATGCCCAGTTAAGTGATTTTAGCCAAGTCATCTTTGGGTGGGTGATCATATTTAATACATTGAGACCCTCCCTCCCCCATAAAACAGGTTGAGTGGTCGGTCATGCGAAGATCTGTAGCAATCGTTACGGGTAGTTGGAGCCTCTAAATCTTTCTACAGGACTTCGATATCACCTGCTACTTGGGTTATAGAAATCTGATGGCAGTCACTGGAGAAAATCAAAGTTCAGCCGTATTGTAGTCGACTTAAAGACCCCAACCTAATTTGGGAAGAAGCCTCCGAGCCTTTTCGGAAGATAAAGCAGTTTTCAAGTTAGTAGACCTTAAAAACTCGCTCTCTCCATCTATCTCTATCGCTCGATCGATGAAAAGTATCTATCTTATTCCGGGTTTTATATCTCTGAGCAATTTTTCTAGACAACTAGATTATTTTTAGGTCTTAAAGGTAGTAGAGTCACGCTGATTTCAACACGAACGGGCCGGATCGACCGGAGCGGTACTACCCTCTCTCAAAAGACCAACCAAAAATGTTAGCATTCGTGTTATCGTCTTTCGTTAGTGAGTGCGAGACCGGAGGTTCAATGATGCAGAAGCACTTCAATAAGCCGACCTAGTATGAGTCACCATGCTGCATTGTCTGCCACCATGACCACCGCTCTTAAATTCTGCTCAGGTTTTCCATCAGGCAGAGAAGAGTTACTTTGGCAGCCTCATATATATAAAAGGGAGAATCAACCTTCATCTCTCGTTAAAGCTATGATATTGATACCTTTTTACTCAATCTTAAAATGTACTAATAATATTCACTTTGCTTAGTCAGAGGGAGCATGGCGTCATGGTAACGGACACTGCGGCCAAACTCCTACGCAAGTTAATCACCTCCACAGCCAACAAAAACTAACCACAGACTATTTATAATTTCTATTTATATTTTAACTTCTTTAGTTTTCTTCTGCTTAATATCGTTGCGGATTCCAAGACAGTTTAATTTTTTCTAGGTCTTCCCGAGTGTTATGACTCAGTGTGTTGGTGCGTCAATGCAGGTGATTTAGGTATACGGGAGTTACAGTAGTGGACGGGTGGGCGAGATTAGTCCTAATAAAAGAAGACTATACAATTAACATAAGAAGAATGTCATTTGTGTTCTGTGTAACACTTTTTTACCAATTATCTGAAGTAAAATGGTCATGGCATGTTGGTGTAGTAAGATGAAATCACACTAAATATTTATTTATTTTTGAAATAAATTAGTACCTGAGTTTATCAGCTGTCTGACCATATTACAGCTTCTCAGTTTGAAATCAAATTGCAGTGTAGTAAATGAGATGTGTGAAGTTATTATTATTTAATAATCAACGTTTATTTAATACTAGCTAACCCAGCGAATCTTCGTATCACTATTTTTCTTTTAAACTTTCGCGTTACATGATATAATAATTATTTTCATAGGAATTAATGCGATCACTAATTTAAATTATATACCGCTTATTTGTCTAACGTTTCGACCGCAACCTGGTCGTAACGTTAGGCAAATAAGCGGTCTGGTCGTGGTCACAAGCTGACTCATGACATCACTTATTCCCTTTAAATAAGTGATCGCGTTAATTCCCGTGAAAATAATTACTATATCACAATTTTGCATCGTTTACTGCCATTTTGCATAAATATTTTTAAAATTTCCGATAAACTTGTTTTAATAACTATGCCCACCTCACCTTTCTGTGGGTAGTGTACAGTAGGGACTGTACACTACCCACAGACTTAAGATAATTCAAGCTTCCGGTTTTCTTTTTATTTTCTTCTAAACAAACCTTGTCCTGACTATAAAAAAGTCTTGAAAAAGAATAATCCAATTTGATGCAGTCAATCGGAAGTTATAATACATTTCGGTGATTCATTTTTATTTATAAAATATATAAGATTGCATGAGTTAATTGGTCCCCTTTCGCTTCCTACCACTCCGAATATTGTGTATTCGATCGCTATATGGGACAAAACTTTATGTCAGTCTTGTTAGTGTATCCGTTTCATGTATGTTTGTGGAGATCTCACTTTGAAGAGAGAAACTTTGAACGCAATGAATTTACATCTCAAGACATGCAGTTTCTGAGTATGTTTTTTGAAGACCTACCTATTTATATTGGGCTAATATTATAGTTTTTCTAAAATACTAGTTTGAGCCCGCGGCTCCGCCCGCGTATATGTCGGTTATCACGGCAAATACTATTTCATGAAAGATCCATAATGTCCCACTGCTGGGCTCGGGTTTCCTCTCAGGAGAGGGTTAAGGTATCACGGCAAATAGTAGACTATTCTAAAGTATTAGCTATATTACTGTAAAGTTTCATCCAAATCCGTTGAGTACGTACGTAAAAACTTTACGTGAAAGAGTAACAAACATCCATCCATACAAACTTTCGCGTTTATAATATTAGTATGATTTTGTTTTTATATAAGTGACTTTGAATTATTGAAAAATAAAGATCACTGCGGCACGAGATATAGTCCAAAAGGATTGTCCCTTTTAAAAACAAACCTAATCGACAAAAAGGCGCCTATATGTACTATGAACTCTACTAAGCTCTATTCTTCATTCCTTAATATGCCATCTTAGAGTTGGTACTTATTCCCAAATTTCAAATCCTACTAATATTATAAACGCGAAAGTTTGTAAGTATGGATGGATGTTTGTTCTTCTTTCACTTAAAAACTACTGAATGGATTTTAATGAAACTCTACAATAATATGCACATCAGAATTACACATTTACACTATTTGCCGTGATAACCGACATATAAGCGAGCGGCGCCGCGGGCATCAACTATATACGGTTTGTAAATAAAGGAGCTCTTGGGTATCAAAATAAAAAAAAAATTACAACATAATCAAAACGACTATTATTTTTTGGAAGTCGGTTATAAAATAAGTTATGTTTACTAAAATGAGCAGTTATATACACAAACAAAGCATAATTAAAGAAATCAGGTAAAAGAAACAGGCAAGACAGTATTGAAGTCGTATCAGAAGTCAGCGCTAAAAATACACGTGAGCGCAGAGTGTGACGTCACGGTCCATTATGCGCCTGCGCCGCTGCAGTGAAACCTTATTGATCGAGTTTATCGAAATATTGCTGAGCTCGTTTTTAGGGTTTCTTCAGACTATGGAGCGGGTTCTTTAAAAATAATGCGTATTTTTCTAATGATTATTAATTAACTTCTAAATGATCTATTATCACATTAGAAGAAACATTGAAGAAATTGATGAAATATGGATTTTTTATTATTATTTTTACATATAAGTACAATTCAAATTTCCATGTTCAATCAGCATCAAAATTTCAGTATTTAAGTACAAATAAGTTCTAAACATAAACAGTACAGTGGGTAGCCCCAGGCTGCTAATAAACTTGCAGCAGATACCAGTTGTTAGTTGCTATGGTTCCATTGTTCTATACAGTAAAAAAGTTTTAAACTTGGGGATCTATATGTATAGGTACCTATCCTGGAGGCCTCAAATCGGAGAAGTTAGTCGCAAACTATTAGCGGCAGCAGAGTCTCTGCGAAGGCTACGGAGCTTTCTTTCCATTAACACTAAAATTGAGCTCGCACAATCTCTCTTGTTATCCTTGACTATAGCGATGTCAGCTATCTCGATCTCACCGAGGTCCAATTAAATAAAATTGAGCGACTCCAAAACCTCTACATCAGATTCATATTTGGATTCGTTCTAAACTCAAGGGGCTACCAATACGCATTCGCCGGAATATTCATATGCTTTCTCTTTTATACAGTGTTCTGTTTTATCCCCACACACCTTCTTACCTCAAAGACCGTTTTCGGTTAGTAAGCAATACACATCCCGGCATCCGTCTCAAAACCGGATTTCATTATTACATGTTCTGTTGTAATAATGATAATAGTATTCTAACACATCCACACATCGTCATCTAGTCCCAAACTAAGCAGAGCTTGTACTTTGGATACTAGACAACTGATATAAATACATACATATTTTTTGTAAATACATGCGTATTATACATAGAAAACACCCAAATTTCGAAACAAATATTTGCAGATTATACAAAAATTTGGTTCAACCTAGGTTTCGAACCCGAGACCTGATGCCCAATAGTCGCGTACGTTACTACTGCGCAAACGAGGCAGTCGAAATATACTAGTTTCGGGGCAGCTGAGGGGCTTGCTGACCCGTGGGGTTCGTGATGATAACCTGGTCTTACACTATACCAGCTGGCTGACGAATGAAGGTACTTGGGATATATGTACATAATATTCCCTTAATTCCAGGGAGAGGTAGTAGGTAGTAGGCTGAGAATCAGTTCAGTATTTCTTAACTCGCGCCGCGAGCGGACGTACGAATGCACATAGGTCACGTCGACGTCGTGTGGGCGCGGCGGGAGAGTGCTCTGTCACCACAACGGCAAGAGACACTAGTGCGTTCTCACTCCCACCCCTAATTGGGAGGATCCGTTGACGTCAGTCATCCAATTAAAAGCAAATATAAATCTAATACCTTCAAATAACCAATTCATGTAAATTCCTTTAAATGAGATTCAGATTATGAATATAATCTAAACCTCAGAAACGGCTCCAACAATTTTCATGAAATTTAGTATGCAGGGGATTTCGGGGGCGATAATCGATATAGCTAGGACTCATTTCTTGAAAATTCATCAAAAATAAATATACCGAGTGAAGCTTAGTCATTCAGGTACTTCTTATTTTTATTCAAATTAACATACCCTCAAGAAACATAAACCTTTTTATTAAATAGGACAATCAATACATATATATCATTAAATACCTAGGAACATCTCATCAACACCGGCTTAGATATCACAAATCAAAATATTTAGACATCACTGTATTTCATTTCTTCTACATGCCTCTTAATGATACTTAATACTTCATATTAAATATAAATGTTACTATAGGTATACGGATTATTAAACAATAGAGTATTTTATATTAAAAATAAACTTTATACAATTTATTATAAGATATATTCTTTTAACATGCATATATTGCCGTCTTAATAGACTCTTCCTTGTTATCTAAGTTTTTTATAATGAACTAACCGCTAAAACTAAAAATTATAACCGATCCAAATGCATTCAGCATGCAAAGCATTCGATATACGTCTATTAATGTTGACTCATCTAATGTTGCGTCAACATTAACAACCTACAGTAACCTTAAATAATTACTAATAAGCTTCATTAGCTAAAACCAATAAATAATAAACAACTACGTTTTTTTGCAGATAAGCCGCGTGTATCGCGGAGTGGATCATCCGAACAACCACCATCAGTAAGAAAAGAGCCGTTCACTCACCTCTCGAAAGAAGAATTAATCGAAGAAGCCAACAAAGTACGGGCTCAGGCTCAGGGTATCAAGTGCACTTCTGATCAACCACCCGAGAAGTTCTTCTCTCTTCCTCACAGAAAGAAAAAGGATAACAAAATCGGAAGAAGAAATAGTGACGAAGGTAGTCCAGATAAAACTCCTCTTGGCAGATCTGTCAGTGATGTAAGTGGAAAGAAAAGGAAAGAAAGAACATCTCTGTCAACGTTATTCAGAAGAGCACAGAGAACTAGGAGCCCAGATGCACCAGTAGCCGTGACAACAAACCCTGTCGTTGTTAAAAGAAGTAAAAGTGACGTTTCTGATTTAAAATCCAACACAAACTTGAACACACAAAACAAGCCAATCCGTAAACGATCTGGAAGTGAAACTGAAGAGTTTCTGAAATCCTTGCGAAACAAGAAAACGCAGTTATCGCCTATAATAGAAAGCTCACCAAGAGAAGATTATTTCAAAAAGATTTCTCCTCTTGATTTATATCAAAAACAAAAATCAGCTCTTAAAGAGGGTAAAATTGAAGACCAAAAAGTAGGTGAGAGTAAAAAAATAAATCCAGTTGAAAAACCACCTCGATATAATAAAAATTCTGATAAACCTGAACCAAAAGCACCTGCTCGTTCCAAAAAAGGTAAATCGCAAGAAAAAGAACATTCTCCTCTGATAACTAGTACACCTAAAAGAAAAACTGATATTAAAAAGACACTTATAGTAGATGAAATAGATTCACCTAAATCTAAAGAAGCCAATCCAGTTGAAATAAAAGATAGAATAAAAGATAGTATCCGAAAAATTGAAGAGAACGTTTATGGTGATAAAGAAATGATACACAGCAGTCAACAACCGCCAGACAAGCCACCTTTGACAAGAGGACACACTGTAGATTACTTAGCTAGGAGGTTAAAAGAAGATCCGTGTACGCAATTTCCCGTATCCCATTTGATCTCTCATACAAACGGAACTAATAAAAGTAAACCATTTTCATATCTGAACCCTAGCGTGAGTCCTGATCCTAATAAAGTTGGGAATATTAATAATCTTGATAGAGGTCCTTCCCCAGTCAATAAAATGGAAAAAGGAGTCGTTTATGCTCATGTGATAAGAGATCATGATACTAATATCAATAGACTAAACAAACAAACAGTTCATAAAACTTATTCACCATCGAGAGAAAAACATGGTAATTTTTCAGATGAAGATGAAGGTTTAGGCTATGAAGAAAGACACAAGTTTGCTAAAACTCATATGTATGACTACGATTACAAAAGTAATAACGACACTGAAACTCTAAATAATCTTGAAGGGTATAATATCACAGATTCACCAATCAAACCTCGATTTAGAGAATACAAACTGACAAATTTTGAAGAAATTGAGCCCACTTATGCTAATGAATATCCTTCTAATGATAAATTGCCAGAATTTACAGATACGCGCAGAGGACGAGCTGACGGCATGGATACAAAAAAGAAACAACATGAACCAGAATCTGCAAGGCTCGATTTAGATTTTAATGAGTTAAGTCATAGACGTCAAATGCTAGAATCACGTCTTAATGCTCGTCGTCACGATCGTGAAAGAGTTGTTGAGGAACCTGTGATAAGATATCTTCCCGAAGATCCTATTTATGAAGCAGAGAAAAGAATGCAAGCCACAGAACGGTTTGTAAATGAAACCGTTCGTTATTATCGCAACACGTTAGAAAGAGATGGTTTTGCTGAAAGCAGCATTACCGAAGACTATAGTAAATATGATTCAGATAATCATAAAATTAAATACAATACAGAATCCAGGATATTTGAAAAACCTCCAAAAGGAGAAGTCCACAGACGTGATTTCATAGACAGAATAGAGACACAATATAAAAGCAACAAGCAAGATTTTCCTCCAGAACCAGAATACGAGCCTCCAAGCTTGGAATCTAATACTGGAAAGCCAGTTCTTACAAAAGATGAATATAAAGAAAAGAAATATAAAGTGAAAAAGCAACTCACTTCTAGTCACGATGTACTTCAAACAGGACAAAAGTATAAAGGGAAAGACGAATATTTCGGTAAAAGAAAAGGGCATTATGCATCTAATCCAGAGATAGCTCAAGAGCGAGAAGAAGAGTATGCAAATCTTCCTAAATACGCTGATTCTTATCACTCTTTGCGGAGAGTGAAGAATAAAGAAAGATACAGGGAAGATTTTGGTATGAGGCGTCATGACTCTGGTGATAGCAGAGAATACTATCGAGATGACAGATCTCCTCGACGGTTTGAGATTGATAATCGTTTAGTTGACTCAGGAATCGAAAACGACTTTCGAAAAGACTCCAGTGGGGAAATTCACAGAACTCGCCACAGAAGGCATGAAAGTGATGATGATGTAAGAAATGTTTCAATGTTCTTGGCAAGTGAACGAAGGCACACGGAAGACAATTATCCCAGTGAACAAATTTACGCGAATGGAGAACATCTGGCAAAGTTAAAAAACTATAACGATGAGGGTTATAGAAAGGAGTATGGAGTGAGAGACAGGAGCGCTGATGACAGGTCTCACTTCAATCAAAAACTTGAGAGATACGACAAAAGTCCAAGTAGACTTGATGAAAAAATCAGTGCGAAACCACCCAAAGCAAAGAAGCTATCTGGACTTGAAAAGGTAAGAATATTTCTCCTCTTCGTAGTACTTGCACTGCCTGCATGTTCGGCTTGACTGTTAGGAGCTGTCTATGCAGTGTCCCATAAAATTGCAAAAAATTCTCTTATATCATGGCCATCGCGATAGAGAAATGCTTGCCAGTTAGACCGGCGTGATGAAAAACAATTATTTCGTTATTTTTCACCAAATGCAGTTAAGTGTTCATTAAAATTTCTATATGTATATTCAAAAAGATCATTTTATGAAACAGATGAAACAGCTATTCTCTCGCGACTCTTCAAAGAAGAGCAAGAAGGAGAAGGAACCTGTCCAGCCGAAGATTCGCACACGGGTGCTCAAGAGCCCTGAACATCTTGCCATAGACGACTCCGAATATAGAAGGTATAAAATCTATTTAAACCATTAAGTTAAAAAGCAAACAGACCCGCATGATATTTTTGATGACAAAAAAAGACGATTTAGATATTCCTTACATTAAATAGGGCAGAAACTATTATACTCGTACATACTTCTTAAATTAACATTTTCCTAGCAAAGGCATATTAAAGTACAAATGATACGACTTTTAAGCAATTTAAAAAAAGACAACTTTTTTTAATGCCTTATGTCGGTTTATCTGTCTGTTAGTTTGTTCCGGCTTATCTCTGGCACTACTGGACCGGTTTTGACGAGACTTTTACTGGTATATAGCTGATGATATGAGGAGTAACTTAAACAATTTTTATTTTAGACTAGTTTATGCCCGCGGCTCCGCCCGTGTATATGTCGGTTATCGCGGCAAATAGTAGCCTATGTGTTATTCTGATGTATCAGCTATATTACTGTAAAGTTCACGAAAAACTACTCAATGGGTTTGGATAACAAACCCATTGAGTAGTTTTTCGTGAAAGAGTAACAAACATCCATCCAAACAAATTTTCGCGTTTATAATATTAATAGGACTAGATGTGCCCCGCGGTGTTTTTGATGTAAAGGTAGTATTACTGTATATAATAAAGCTATATAGTACTGGTGATAGATATAATTAAAAATTTCCAATTGGCCTTTCCTGTCTTCTAAGTAGAGGTCTACTGAAGGCTGATAATGACGATGATTTATTTGCCTAATACGTGACTAGACTCGTAATGTTACGAACTCATACCATAATGGGTTACTTGACAAATGCATGGTTTACGAAGTTGTTATACCACGAAACGTGACACATACGGAAATGCAAGGAAAATGATGCACCAAAACTACGACGAAACTGTTATACTAAAAATCCCAGTTAAAACTTGCTTAGCTCAAGGGAAACTCTACAATAACAAAAGTAAAGAGTTTCTTTGTTTGAACGCTCCAATCGCAGAAACTATGAGTTCGTATTTATCCTTTTTAGTATTGAATAACTCATTTATCAAGGAAGGCTATAGACTATACCGAGCATCAATGAAATAATGGAACTCTTGTTTCTTCTGAGAGACGAAGACGAAACTGTGTGAGTTTGGAATTTAAATATAAACGCGAAAGTTTACCGTACACGTTGTTATACTAAATTCTGCAAATATTTATTTGCATGAATATGATACTTCCATTAGTCTGGGTACTTCTGTTATCTAGGCTAGTGTTAAAAGACCAAGATTTTTAATGGTAATAACCAATATGAGTCACATACGGACTTACTACACCTTTTTATGACCAACGAATAGACGGGTCTCCTGTCGCCCGTGTCCCTGCAACATTAGTGTTACAAATGTGTTGCCGCTGTTTTAGTCCCTTTAGCCAAGATCATGGAGGTTAAAGGACTTCATTGGCTCTGTGAAAGAGAACCAAAGAAATACTAGATTTCTATGAGGCCATGGAGTCACTCCACCGAGCTGCATCATATACGACGAAGCATAGCTCGCCCACCTCTATCCCATCATTTATAATCATTATTTTCATCGTCTCAGTCAAAAGACGCTGAATCAGGTTGGATTGTTGTAAAAAAGCTTGCCTATTTCCAGCAGTAGACGCAATAAAAGGATGAGATAATGAAATACAAAATAATTTTAAAAAATACCACAAATATACTTAAATTCTAATATTGGCTTATCTCGCGTGATTAATTTTTATTTCATGCTTCTAACTCTGAAAATTATGATCTGGTGTACAACCGTATTCATTTCATTTTTTTTTGGAGTATGGGGCAAACGAACAGGCGTAAAGCCTGATGGTAAGCGATTACCGCCACCCATGGACTCCCACAACAAGCGTGGCCCTCCCACTAATGATAATTTTAAACCAAATTTCCAAATATCCTTCTTCGGAAAAGAGTTTTTAGACCCAGTACATTCGGATCTGCGTTGATGAATCAGTCAGTCATGGCAAGTATATTATTTGCATCCCGTAATCTTAAAATTAACTTGCATCTACAGGTACACAGATCCAGAGCCAAGTGACATTATGGTCAAGAAAACCATTGACTACGAGTGTAGAGCAGACGAGAGGAGATACTTGGGCTCCAGAGAAGATCTGGACCGCTATAGAGGTTCTCCTCGCGACACTGACCCTGAGAGGAAGTATAGGGATACGGAATATGATGAGAGGTAAATGGAATTAGAGGCTAAAGCTGCACGACGTAACAGGCTATAAAAAAAACAAAAATAATCAAAATGATCGTTTTGAGAATGAAAACATTCGACATTGTTACTTTCGCATTTCCTTATCTCATTTTATTATGTCTTTATACCTACCTATATCTTTAGTTTTGCCTCGTTGGTCTAGCGGTTGAAGTATGCGACTGTCAATAAAAAGGTCTCGGGTTCAAATCCCGAGTCGGGCTAAAAGTGTTATTGAGTTTTTCTGATTATATAAATACTTAATAACAGCTCGGAGTTTGGAAGTTGGGGTGTTAGCCCCCGTGCCTCGGAGAGTACGTAAAACTGTCGGTCCTGCGCCGGATCTCTCCCTGTTCGTGTCGGGTAATCGTCCCATCGGATTATGAGGGAGAGGGAACAAAGAGTGCACCAGTTTGCGCACATACTTGTGCACTATAACATCTCCTGCGTAGTTGGCTGGTCTCCATTGAGACTGGCCGCCGTGGCCGTAATCCGCTAGAACATAAAAAAATATATATCATTAGTACTGCATTCACATAAGTTTGACTGTCATCTCATGTTTTGGGCATTAAAGCGATCTTTACATTAACATATTTTACATAAATAATCATAAATACTAAGTAGTTGTAATACCAATAAAACATTTCCCAGACACGACAGAACCCTAAAAGGCGATAGAAGATACAAGGACCATATAGAAGAAAAGAGAAGGTACAACTCGTCGGACAGAGAAAGTGACAGGCAATCCAGACCTTCGGATGGAGAGAGCGAACTTAGAAAATCCAGGTACCGGGATTCTAAGGTTCACAGTGAAATACGGAAATCCAGGTCAAGGCCTTTGGACTCACCCGCTTTGGTAAGTAAAAGTAGCCTTTAAAATCTTAGTTGGCCTATATGTTCTTATGTATGGCTCTTATGGCAAATTTGTTTATAAAGAACAGTTATTTTCAATGATACTAACACTATAGTCCTTAAAAAATGGCGTGATTTCTATGACAGTTATCACTAATGTCATTTTAGTACTTACGAGGTACATGTAAGTATAAACTTTTATAGGGATCAAGTTATATTTTAAGGACTGTATTATTTAGTGCACATTCACCGTATTGTTTATACAATATACAATATGAATGCGGAATAGAATGCGTCTGTTATTCGCACAGACTCTCGCGCCGACCTATCGGTTAAAGGTCGAATGCTTGATCCACGAGCTACTAGTGGTTGTAATCTCAGGTTAGAAACGAGTGAGATGAAGAGTTATAGAGAAAGCCATGGTACATTTCTCGTTAAAGGATTTTCATACTACAGTTCAAGTCAGAAATACGCGATTCTGACCTACTCTAGTAAACGCTCATTTGATTTTCTGACTTACATTTAGCGAAATATGTATTTTATATGTATGTATATGTTATACGCCTCCACAATTTAGATTCGTATCGTTCGTTATTCGTTCGCAAATGCGTAAGTACTTACATATATACATTTATTAAAATCTAAGATATAGGTACTAAAGAAGTAATTAAACGGCCACATTTAGCTTCCACTATTGTTATCTTTGGACTATATTCAAGCCTATTAATCGCTTTCAATTGTACACACATATTACTAAAGAAATAGACTGCTGAAAAATAAATATTACCAAACACGCAGGTTATCAATGAATACTAGTTGAAATAAAACAACTGCTCGTGTTTCTAGGAGCTGTATAAGTAGGTTTATATGTGTTGCGTGTTATTTATTACTAATTGAGCCAAATAACTAAATAAAAATATTCACGTATTTAATTTGGGTTTATTCTCGAACCTTATTAACAACGGCAGGCGCAGCCGCCTCGAAATACAAGTATGTCTCTTAACACTTCAACTTAATCCAATATAATCAAAGAATATGGTAGTAATATGTGTAGGTTAAGTACGTTGGTTGCTACAGTACTCAACGGTTTAGCATCGAACCTTGGTCTTTAGAAAAATGCGTATTATATGAGAAACATAAGTAGTGGTAACATTACACAACTATTTTAACCTGACGTTGAAACCGTCACTTACAATTATTGATGGCTCACCCAACCGCAGGATTAAGGTTTCCCAAGCATTTGATAACTTTGTAAACCAAGATGAAGATTTATAATCGTACATTGAAGTCGGTTTATAAGAATTTAATAATAATAACTATGAGTATTTAGTGAAACAGGCGCTGGCAATCCAACACAAGGGGCTCTTGCGAGTTGCTTGCGACAGCGATTGATGTTGCAAAATTTTATTCCCACTAATTGGTACGGGAACTTTTCTTGCACGACACGATTAGCACTTAACCTGAGGTTCGATGTGCGGAAAAGTGTTGAAGTCATCTTTGAAAATAGAGAGATAGCATAACTTACAGTTAAAAATTATGGTGACAGTATAGGTTTGAACTCTATCTGTAGCAATTTTCCGCCACGTGCCGTTTGCCCAAAACTTTCTACACCAGAATTTGAAAAGAAGTGGATGTGTTTGCCGTTAACTTCCCACTTTCAAAACATCTATTTCTGGTATCAATGGTATTAGAAGTATTATCAATTTATCTACTCAAATTTGTTTTAATTTTTACAAAAAAGAAATCAAAGAAGATAAAAGGAGCACCTTAATCTTATTTGATTTCATTTTTGTATATTTTTATATATATACTAGCTACCCCGGCAAACTTCGTACCGCCATTTTTATTTTCGTGAAAATTTTCTGAATTACCGAAAAACTTATTTTAGTAAGCCCGTGTTAATTTCCCGCAGCGCCGCAGTGTATACGACTAAGCGAACTAAAAAAAGATAATAAATCCGGTTTTTTTTTTTTCTATACAAACCTGTCCTGACAATAAAAAACACATAAAAAAAATATTATCCAAGTTGGTGCAGTCAAAAGCTATGCGCGTAAATACATTTTTGTGATTCATTTTTATTTATATACATTTTTTGTTTTTCACATTCGTAACTGTTGGTGCATGTTGTGTATTTCAACTAGTGATTAATGAATTTATTTTCACCTATATACATAAATATAATTTAATGTAACAGCATCTGCTGGTCCAAATAAATAAATAAATGAACAAACCCCAATATTCTAGAGCATCCTAAACATGCATGTATTAATTATGTGGTAGAAAATATTTATTTTTGTTTTAATATTTGTTAGTTGCAACTGCAACTATTCTCATTATTAGTATATGCTTACGTTGTTTCATGCGAGAAAAAAATGTTAAAAAAAGATTATACCAAAAAAATGTGAATCAAAAAGATGAAGAAGGTAAAAGTGGCAAATGGGTAATGGCATTTGTTTATAACAGGTCTGTTGTGGATAGTAACTGCCAAAGGCCAAAAGTCGGCCCATATAAGATAGAAGGCCAAAACAAGACAGAATATGGCATGATGAAAAACCGTCAATGAGTTCATTTTAGCTTATAACGTCTGAGGAGAAACAGTCTTTTGTTCGATGTCTAGCTATAATTTATGTGTAATATTTTTGTTGTTTTTAGAAATATGTGGATATGTTTGTCAGTAGTCCAGTTACCATAGTCAGGTTCAGGTAGAATCTAGTCAGGGGTCAACCAGTAGTGTGTGAGAGATTTCAGACAGCTGACACGTATATTTTTAAGCAATGGTAACATTTTAATCCCGCCAGATACAAATTTGGTGCTGTCTTATTGATCACCAAATTTAATTCGAACAGCAGAATACCATTTCAGCAATTGCCTCACCAAAATAAGAGATTTTTAGTGAGGTTTTAGCTTAATTACTACCAATACCATCTAGTTTCATATTATGCAGACCTTGCGGTATGAAACCTAAAAATTATATTAGTTATATTAATATAAATTAATTATAATAAAATTGGTTTTTTACTACTTGTGAGGTAAACAAAGCGATGAATGTTTTAAGGTAGACAGCCCATATCTTATGGGCTCAAACAAAGCGCAGTTTTGCGATGAAATCTTCTTTGTCTTATGGAGAAGATTATGTCTATGGACGACCCGAGGGCGAGGTGATAAAATCATCTAAAAGCCTACTAGATGCAGTAATTTTATTATATTATATGATATAAAACGAGGGACAAAGCTCCAGATGGTTTGTTTAGTGGTATGAATCTGCAACTGCCTCGTTGGTCTAGTAGTTAGCGTAAGCGACTGTAGATCAAGAGGTCTCGGGTTCGATTTCTGGGTTGGACTGCTGTTAGGTTTTTCTTACAAGAAATTCTTAATAGCAACCCGGAGTATGGAATATAACGGTGTTTCCCACCCGTGCCTCGGAGAGGACGTTAAGCCGTCGGTCCCAGTTGTCTTGAACATCTTTAGCAATCGTTATTGGGAAGTGGCCTCGAATATACTGACAACTAGTTCAAACTTCGAACTCAGTTCACCCTCAGGGTTGCGAGTCGATGCCAGGCGCTCCGTGTAAAAGCTGTTATTCAGGTAAAACCGGTTGAACTAGTAGCCGACCCCAAATCTTGGGAATAATAAAGACTTAGAAGACGATGATGATCCACACAAAAAAGTTTTCTTACGACCGTTTTCAATGATCTACCTTCAGTTTTCACTAGAGATACGTTATTGAATCAACCTAAAAAACAGCATTCGTTTTTTTTTATTAGCTCTACAAATTAAACGGCTGTATCTTTCGATTGCGTTGGTTCCTAAGAAAAAGAGTCTTGACAGACAGACAGACGGACAAAAAAAGTGATCCTATAAGGGTTCCGTTTTTCCTTTAGAGGTACAGAACCCTAAAAATATATATATATATATATATATATATATATATATATATATACTGTCTCCAATTTTAACTAGAGACAGGTTATTTAAAACGACTGCTAGTAGATGGTTACGATGTTAAAAGCATTCAAGTTTGTGACCTCAATGGTTTACTTTGAGGAATAAGTCAGGGCATAAATATGTATAGGTGCCGTATTCCTTCGACTATCCCGCTGCACCTCACAACTTACAGTACCAGGGCTACATAAAAGTGAAAGTTAAGTGACACGCCAGCTCCTACTTGATATACAAGTTGGCCTATATCTTCAACATTTACTTAACCAGAACTGTTAAGTTAGGCCTATAACGTTTTGATTCATTCAATTCATATATTAGCAGTCATAATGCGAAGGTTTGTGAGTTTGGTTGGTTGTTTGTATCTCAACAAGGGCCGTACCTGGTTGATAAACGGCACATTATTTCAAATTAAAACTACTTTCATGGCTTATACTACTTTGCTGGTCAGTTGGTTAGTTAGTGGTAGTGAGCTTGGTTCCCGCTCAGCCCAAAGAAGTGTGTGTTATTTGTTTATTTATTTATTTATTGTTCTGTCGAGTTTATCTATATTTGTAATAAAATACTTTATTGCAATAGTCGATTCTGTTGTTACTTTCACGAAACCGTATCTTACATATTATTTTTAGTTTAGCGTTGTAAATCATTTAGTATGTTATCATTGAATTATATTTGCAATTCATTTTAAGCTAGCTGAACCGGCAAATTTCGTACCGCCATATTCATTTCCGTAAAAAAATCTGAATTACCGAGAAACCTTTTTTAGTAAGCCCGTGTTAGCTTCCCGCAGGGCCGCAGTGTATACAACTAAACGGACTAAGAAAATACATATAACACCTCTGGTTTTCTTTTATTTTTCTATACAAACCAACTGTCAATAACAAACACATTAAAAAAATGTACCCAATTTGGTAAGGTCGATCGAAAGTTATGCGCGTACATACATTTTTGTGATTCATTTTAATTTATATAGATTAATTAGGATCGTTTATACTTATGTATTTGTAGTTAGTTTAATTAATAAATATGTATTAACAGCCTGGTGGCAGGTTTCGCTTAATTTAAAATAAGATAATCGTGTTAATGTAATAATGTGTACAGTTATTAATATTTGATTCAGGAAAAAAATGTTTCTCAAATTGGCAGTAACAAAGCCAGAGATACAAGTGAGTTAGAATATTAATAATCGTTTTATCTTTCCTCTAATACTGTATTTCGCGGGCATATAACAGCAACGCCATCTAAACATAGCTCCAACAGAGTCCCAAACTAAGTACAGCTTGTGGCATAGATACTAGACCACTGGTGTAAATACTTAAACACACTTTTTTGTAAATACATACAAGTTATACATAGAAAACACCCAAACTCCGAAACAAATATTTTCAGATCATACAAATATTTGGTGCGACCCGGGAATCGACCTTAAGCACAGCAGTCGCATGCGCTACTACTGATTAGATAATTGTATTTAAAGATGCATGTTTTGTACTAAAAACATGACAATTGAGAAAAAGAAAAAATATTGTTGCTATATTAATAACTTATGCTTTGATTTATATCATTTTAAATTTCTTCTAAACTACATTTACATTCACATGTTTCAAAATAAATGTTTTTTTGACTTCTTATTCTTTAGAATAAGAAGTCAAAATAGTTGTCTGTTTTAACAGACACGCGAATATCGTGAGAAACCAAAATAAGTCAAACAAGTTTGTTTTTAAAAACAATTAATGCACAGTTATAACAGCAATTACTCAAAACTAGTATTTTCATACCTCAATGTTTCGTAATATTATATTACATAAATACCTGTTCCTGATACTAATTTTAAAAATAGATAAGTTATGACAGTGTTTTATCTATAAATTAAAAGGTAAATAAAAAAAAATTAAAGAACCTTTTTTGAAAAAAAGCGCGGGAAGTAATTTATATTTGGAATATAGGTTTAATGTTTCTTTTTTTATTTAAGCTTATATTTACTCATTCCGTGGATGTCGTAAGAGTCGACTATGAGAGGAAACTACACAGGACATTATCGTAACAAATAGAAGGAAAACTTGACATAAACTGTATACCAACCAGTCTGGCCAGCGTGGAATAATAGGTCAAAACCTCCTTTCTGAGAGTCCAGCTAGTTGAATACTAAAGGTTCTTGATGACGATTGTATATATCCGATATGTATACATATCTCTCTTGACTGGTAGAGAATGCGGTAGTTATTAAGTCCGCCAATGCACAAAATGTTCATGCAGAAACGAGTAAATAAATATATATAAAGACACTGATTAAGACATGAACAGTAGGAAAAAGACGAGTGGAGCACATGCAAAGTCATAATCTGACATTAACATTGCAGTGTCATTTAAAGTTCACGGGAACTTCATACGCGGACGATATAATGCGCATACGCAGGTACACTCGTCTACGTAATTATGTAGTTTCATATCACATTTATCAAATAACCGGGTTTTCGAGGTAATTAGGTTAATACGTCTTAAGTGATCCACTGGTTAATATAAGTAACGGACAAGAAGAATAAAAGAAGTTTGTGAAGAAAAAATTGGATTTTTTTGTATGGATTTAATAAATTTAAGTGCTAAGTACTACTCATATAATGTATAACTCAATGTAGCATTAGTTTATCTAGTTAGTAGACATTGAAGTAATCGGGAAAGCAGTAAGGTGGTTTAAGTAAGTCAGAAAATGCAGTTTCGAAAAAAAACGCGCAAGTTTTCGTTTACCGTACTTACTGCTCTTTATCTAACAAGAAAATGATCTCACTTATTTTCGTACGCATATGAAACCTAGAGAGGACGAAGCTCATTTCGCGTACATTCCAAATAAGCAATCAAAAAAATACGTGCCTTTAACTTACCGCCCTTTCGATTATCACGGTAAATTGTAGACGTCTTAATAAAATGAATGTCATTCAGTCAGAACCACTCATTCCACATGTCTAACATTTATGAAGGTGAGTGTACTGATTACATCTCGATACATTGACATCGGGTCATCGATCATTCGGTATGGACATCGATTCATAACGGCTAGACACCGTTTGCGTCCGATAGATCTATAAATATTATTAGATACTTACATGCTTATGCAAATTTTCAGTGCCAAACCAGTTTCTATAAAGACTAATTGGAGTGACGCTAAAACTTAGCATTTACAGTCTTTAAACTATAGCTTTATATCTGTGACTAATGGCCTCAAAATCGATAAAGTATCTTTAAACAAGCAATTTTATATAGTACTACCCCACCCGTGCCCACTTCGTTAAGCGTTAACCGCCCGCTTTTCTTCGAATTTATTTACAAATACTATTATTTTTAACTTAATTTTTTGTTCAATAATAATAAAATATGGCCTATGTTACTCCTGAATAGTGTCGCTTTTAGTTAGTGAATGAATTTTCAGGATCGGATCAGTACTTCTGTAGATTACCCCCTACAAACATGTAATAATATTAGTACAGATCACTAATATTTCAATTCTTTAGGGGCCAGTTTTATCACAAATAAAGTGCAATGCTTCAATACAATTTGCGTCTAAAATTCCTCGTAAGTTCTAAAATGCATTCAATTACACAGATAATAATCAGTTGTGCTTGTTCAAATGTATTTAAGATAAGAATCTACACTGTACTGTATACATCTGTGATGAGAAAAAAAAATGTTTAACAGGCTCTATATTAAAAAAATACCCTAGATGGACATTTGTTATTCGAATAACTCACTACATTCATAATAACTTTGAGTAAGGAGACCTTGGCCGAACAGCTACCGGAAAAACTTTATAAAATAAATAAGCTTATTGTAGGAATAATCCGTCTTTTATTAATTCCTCATTGAGTTAGTTGTATCGGCAGTCGAAGAAAGGTCATCATTAATTCAATATTAATATATTAACAAATATTTAGGAATATACTTAATTATATTTCAAAAAACGCAATATTATTTTCTGCTTGGCAAAATACTGTTGAGTACATGTATATATGATTTTCCTTTTCTTTTATTATTTAGGTGTTTTTATACCTTTGGATATGACAACCCCATTTGAACATATGATATACAACTATGACATTTTTTAAGTAGTTATGTACTTCAGAATGTTATTTGTGTTTTGTTTTTATAAATTTGAATAAAAAATTACAATAAATATTTTTGGACATCTAACACACAACGCCATATAGTCCCATACTAAGCACAGTTGTATTATGGGTATTATATACTTTTTTCGTAAATACATAAAAATTATACATAAAAACACCCAAGCCCCGAAGCAAATATTTGCAGATTATGTAATCATTTAGCCAGACCCGGAACCAAACCAAAACTGACCAAAGAAAACGAGCGAGCTTCACAGTGCTCGCTTAAGTAATGTTCTGACATGTCACCTGTCAGTCATCTGACCAATCAAATTACGAGCCTTAGTGATTGACATTTTCGTCGGAGATCGTTTATTGTTCATTCGAAAGACGGTCCCCATTTCATGTCATCCATATTTTTTAACATTAATTTCATCATGACGAAGACTTGAAGCCTTAAAGACATAGAATTGAAGACTTTGAATGATTGACATTGGCAGAAACAACTGATCCGGCTGGTTGCCATCTCATCAAAAGAAGAAGAAGAAGACATTTTCGTCCTATATCACGAAATCAATACATTCACAACTACAGATTCCAGAAAAGGGAGTAGAAGAAAATTCGAATATGAACTGACGAGGGTTTCAATCGTGTGAATCGAAATCACGACCTTTAGCTTAGCAGAGAACCTTGTCTGCTTTTGACAGTTGAAATTTTCTTCAAGTCATTGTCACTGAACTGAACACCAGGATCAAATGACCACCTTTAAGCGTCGTAAAAGCTGATGCAAGACAACAACATTACAAAGAGAAGGAAAACTTGACACAAACTTGACACAATTATTATTAGGTAGTAGAGCCCCGCTGATTTCAGTACTAACAGGCCGGCACTACCGGGCGGTACTACCCTCTCACTCAACACCAACTTAAATTGACAGCATACAAGCGATCAATGTTCCGATAGTCATATTTGCTCATGGATTGATTGCCAAAAGCCTCGACCAACACCTCAAGAGGCTCAAGTTAAACGGTTGGATCAAGGGTCTGATGCAGAAGGCAGTCCTTCTTGACACGGCTCGTATTGTGAGGAGATTCCTGTCTTTGGAGCCCTAACCACCGGTTTCTTGGTCCCTGTACCTGATATAGGTGGTCTACTATTTTTTATATTTTTAAATATATATTATTGTTTTTTTATGTATTTAAAAATGTAATAAATATGTTTATATAAATGTAATAAAGAGAATAATAATAAAATAATGCTTGTAACAAAAGAGGATTACAAAACACTGTATACCCCTAACTCACAAAATAGCCGCCATAGTGTGGGTCTACATGCTTCAGTATTGCATTGTGTGCATTCGCAATGAGCATGGCGACCACCATTCATAGATTCTGCTCATGCTTTCTATCAGACAGAGCAGCGACACTTTGGCAAGTAAAAATCTATCAAAGCCTGTCTGGATAGAGTGGTGTAGTAAATGAAAACCTCCTTTCGACAGAGATATTTATGACCAGCAGTGAACTCTTCATTCAAAATCAAATAACTTATATTTCAAGTAGACTTTTTGAGGCACTTTCGAAACATTATATTAATGACTCTAGTTATTCGGTTCAAATACATCATTCCTATGGAGAACTGGCAAGAAATTAGGGTACTTTTTTAAGGTTTCATTTAAGGTTCTTGATGATTGAACCGTAAATTCGTTTGCTTCCCGTATTACATGAAATTATCCACATATCTACGCTAATTCATAGTGATACATAAAATTTAAAATATTATTAGCAACGTAATGAGGTCTTCGACCCTAGGGTCAATGCCGCGTTGACACAATGGTGACGTCACTACTAAAGGCGCTCCGACTCTTGCGCATGCAATATACTGAATATTAATTATATATTGGGATTATTTTGAAGCGGTTTTGTATTAAAGAGGGTTATTATTTTAAAGTTATGGATTTAAGTACTGTTATTTATCATCTTGAAAGTTTTTATGTAAAATGGTTTATTTGGCGTCATTTTTAACCAACTTGAAAAAACAGAAGGCTCTCAATTCGATTCGTTTTGCGCTTCTAAGGATTTAAAGGAGACCTCTTAAAAAGGGATTGGGAAATTTCCCTATCTTTTCCATTTGATTCCATAGTAATTTAAAGAAAATCATACAAGTAATAACCTCACACATTTCACACATGACCGTATGATCTTCAACTAGGCAGAGCCAGTACCTACAGTGATAGCCAGACTGCTGATGAACATACTTTCATCAACAACTCCTAATATCCCACTGCGGAACTCTGGTCTCATTTATCAACATTTTATTTAGATAAACACCTAGACACGAAACAAAAGATCGCGCTCTACACACTGCTGGGAATCGAACTCACGACCTCCAAAAGGTAAAATTAAAACCTCTCAGATTGTAAAAATTAAGGAATAAAAAAATCAAATGTATCTTATAAAAGTCGGTGATACTTTTTAAAAGTTGTTTTGTGTTGTTTGTTGTAAAGATTAGGAATTAAAATTGGTGTTCAGAAAAATCTTTTTGTTATTGAATCCCAAAAATAAATAATATACGGACACTTGCTTAGTGGACCGGATCGAAAAATTTTTGTTACTTGATATTTTATGAACCAATTTTTACAGCTTAGCTTTATTTATACCTTTAGAACAAAAAATAATTTGTGATTTTTATTCTGGGATAAATCTATAATATACTTTACACTATAACGTAATGTTATAAAGCTGAAGAGTTTGTCAGTTGCTTTGTTAGCAGGTCAGCTACTTGATTCATATAATTATCCTTCTTTTTTTAAAAGACAACTCTCGCATTACTAATATACATCTCGCATTACTAATATACATCTCGCATTACCAATATACAACTTGCATTACTAATATACATCTCGCATTACTAATATACATCTCGCATTACTAATATACATCTCGCATTACTAATAAACATCCTGTGTCGCTAGGGACTTTAAAAGTTAACAATATTTTTCTGAAACGTTATTTACTTTAAGCTAAATTTGCAGCTTTAAAGTTGAAAATAACACAAAACCACACATCATATATCACACATTATGATGAATTGTAATACTCCCAGTATTCTTAATTCCTTAGTTATCTTATGGAGTAGGTATTTATCCAAATATACTATATACGAATGATACACCCACCACAGTGGTGTAAGCGGTTTCCTCGGTGGTTTTTTTTGTTTTTGATATTCAGTTAGTACGTTAGCTTTAGAAGCATTTTAATAAAACGGAATTCAGGTGGTAACAGATTGTATACAGTTTTAGAAGTCAGACCTCAAGGTCTGACTTTTAAAAAGGGTGGCCATGAGTTTCTTTGCCAATATTCTTCTCATAAGGCCCTACGCATTTTGGAAACTATAAGTTATGGATTGACACAGGCAGGCAGTGAATTTTGGTGTTTTCACCTGATTTACCTTGATAATAGAGTACATCTGGCGTCTGCTTGTGTCGATCTATGATTTTTATAAATGTAACTTAGTGTGTGAATAAATGATTATGAGTTTGAAATTTGAATTTGTTCCTACTACGCTGAGTGTTGTGGACATGATAATCACACGAGACAGCAATTTGTGTGATCCATAAATTGTTGTTGATTTCCATTTCTTATATGTTTTTAAAGCCCCTCGCGACACAGCATGCATTCCATATATAAAATGCTAAACCTAAAAAACAAATATTTTCAGAGCAACAGGCGCATCATATCAAAACAACACAGTCGACATCAAAACAAACAGATCTACACAAAACCTGTATATTTATAAAGTAGGAACGGGATTGTACACCATGTTTGAAGTGGTACATTTAGCACGACACGGCTAATTTGATAGTTGCGGTCACAGAACCGACCTCCTTACACTTGTATGAAAAACTTTGTTTTATTTTTTAAGGAGACTGTACACGTCAACATCTGCACTGTAGACTCTATCTGATTAGATTATTAGAATTGAATTAACCTTCACTTGGCTTAATTTAGATTTTATAGGCTAAAAAAAAGAAAGCCTTATTTTGACACGTATACATGCAGTAATTATGTAACGTACGTAATACGCACGAAGTACGTCATAGTTAATTAATAATTACGAGCTAAAATTATAAATTAAAAAAACCCCATACGCACGCACTTAATCGAGTAATAATACGCCAAAAATGTCTTTACATCATTTTGGCTAAGAGCTGATACTCTTACACTGCCGGAGTATTATTAACCAAACATAACTAAGAACCACCACAAGGAAACTGAGAGAGAGAGAGAGGGAGAGACATCGACGTGATACTTATTACACCCCTCTTTATGCGTCGGGGTTAAAAAGAAAACTTTTACATTAGCAAGATATATCTCATGGCCCGAGGACTTTGCAAACTTTCAAATACATGAAACGGGCACAAAGATCATCAGGTGTATTGCCTATTTGTTTGCCCCTATTGCCTGATAGTACCAAAAATAGTCACAAGACTTCGTTAAGCAAACATAGTTGCAGGTCAAATTAGGAGATAGTGTATTAGCTATTGCCAGAGTCATCGCTCTCTTGATTATCTCTTATAATTCGTGTTTTTAACTTCAAAAATGACGATAATTCATATCATCATTCACTCTTTATCTCGTTGGGAATTAGATTTCCAAAAAATCTTGCTTCGTGAGTGTTCACAACATAAAAAGCACCGCTTGTCAAAATATGAAGTTTGTATCTCCAGTAATTTAGGCTATTATGAATAAATCAGGACAAGTAATTTTATTCCCGGTAGCTTAGACTTCGTCGATTAATCAGTCACTCAGGTCAAGTAGCTTCATACGTAAAGATAAGCTCACATAATATTCTTAAGTGTTGTACTTAGTGCCTACTAGACCATTGTGTCGAATCAGAGCAAGAACTCATTACAATGGCTTCATACTTTTAGGAGGTTAAGGTTTACAGACAATGATTATGTGTGTTTCTGTTTCATTATTTAGGTTATTGTGACTATCTGCAAGAAATACACCATCATTAACAGCCTTTCATAGTCAATTGCTGAACCTAAACCTCCCTTAGAAAGGAGGTTTAGCTTACTGGTCAGTTTGCTATAGTAATAGCAAACTGACCAGTCGGGTTGGTAAAGCGTTGGTTTCAAGATTTCCTTCTTTTTGTAGTGATGTCCTGTCCTGTAGATTGTTCCTTTGTATGGTCATGGTATAATGGTGACACTGTGTATGTTAGTTCTCTTAACTCATGCAGTGTTTTGTTTTCGTGTAGTGACGGATTAAGAATAAGGGGTGTCACCGCTCATATTTGTCCCATAGATGCCATGAAAGCCAAGTTAAGGAGCAAACTGATCCAATCACTGAAAAGAGAAGGAAAACTTAAAACTAACCCAGTACCAATCCCTTTGGCCAGAGTGGTATAGTAAGCCAAAATGCCTTATCGCAAAAAAGGCCTATGTCCAGCAGTAGACTATTAAAGGCTGTTGTAAATGTTGATGTGATGTAAGTCAAATGAAAAACTCGTCAAGTTTATCAAGTTGTTGTACATCTCATATTATATTTGACTGCCTCGATGGTACTTTGGTAGCATATCCGACGTGCCGCTACTACTAATAGATGCTCCTGGTGGTCTCCGACGATACGATCCTGGGTCAAATCCTAGGTCGGATCAAAATATTTTGATGATCTGCAAATATTCGTTTTGGAGTCTCAGTGATTTCTATATATTATTGTATGTATTCACGAATAAATGTATAAGTATTCAAATAGTCAAACCAGCTGTCAAAGTGTAGACTCATCTTTGTTTGCAGCTAGATGGCGGTGTGTGTACCGATGATGCTGACACACAACGCCTGAAGCATAAATAAATTAAATATTACATTTATCTCAGTAAAACTAAAACCACTTTACTCCTACTTAAAATGTCATACTTAATTATAATGAAAAAGTCGTACATATGCCGAAACGAATGCAAGAGCTGTAGAGGTCAGACGCCATCTGGCGCGCGTCGGCCTTGCTCTTACGCATATCGCACGATCAATGAAAAGTACCTACTTGTTCCGGGTCTGTATCTCTTAGCTAGTTTTCTAGGCAACTTCAAAAAGGACTGAATTCGAATGATTATAAAGAATGTCATCATTAATTCTCTCACTTTCAATTTAAGAGTTAAGCCTTAGTCTGTGAAGCAATCATCACTCCTCTCGGTATTCTGCTATCTTTTTAACCTCTTGACAGATCACAACTCCCACTTTCTTCTTCACTGGCTGTTTGTATGTCAATCTAGGCCGTCCCTGTTTTGACTTGCCTTAATTTTTTCTTCCAGAACTATCCTGAAGAAATTTTCATATCTTATCAAGTGACCCACCATAACATATACTAGGTGGATCGAAAATTTTACAACCTCAACGTGAAAGTAGCAGCACTCATCAGCAAGACCTAGAAACTAGTCGGTAGCACTTAGGCTTGTCGATGAGTTCCTTCAGTGTGTGTCCAGATGCAGATATATGGTTATGGCTCCCAAAGTGTATTTTTTGAGACATATTTATTTTTAGTTAAATAATAAAAAAATATAGTTTATAAGCTAATGAAAGGATGTTTTTTGTTGAGCAATTGAATTTTTTCCTCTTTTTTTGTAATTCTTATAGTATGTAGTTTGTTTTTAAACCGAATTCAAAAAAGGAGGAGGTTATCAGTTTGACTGTATTTTTTATGTTTGTTACCTCATAACTTTGGACTGTGTGAACCGATTTTGATGATTCTCAGCTTTACGTAGGTACTAATCTACTTTCCCTGTTATAGCGAACAATTGCCATTAATAAATGCAAACACATTTTTAGACTATTGAACCTTCTTCCTGAAGATAGGGCATCAGATCGCAACATTTTTGTCATGGCACTGTTTTAACCATTTCAAAACACATTCCTCTGTGTCCGTGTATTCACTAACTTTATCTAATCTTTTACTGTATGCCAATTTATTTTGAAATTCTATCTTTGGACTTTACAATTGTAGCCAATGTACTAATGGGAATTTAGAACGTTTAGGAATGTCTATTTTTTCATTATAGGGTTCTCATTTACATACTTTATCGTTATTCGTTTTACTGCGACGGTAAGAGAACACCTTTTACGTTTATCGGCCATTGCAAAGTTTAACTTTACTGAACGCCAAACAATGATTATTATCTTCTGAAAAATTTAACGAGCTTGAACCTGCCGAAACATGAATTTATTGTGAAATTGAATGTAGATAATTACTAAAATTCGTTATAGGTTAAGCTGACGAAATTCGTTATACAGAGGTAAATGCTATTTTCATTTTAAATTTAGCTAAGACTGAAAATTCGTTATAAAAAGGTTTTGAACAAATGTATTCGTAATGTAAAGGTATATCTTGTGTGTAGTTCTAGAGGATTTCGATAAATTCGTTTAATCGAGGAAATCGTTATATTGAGGTCATACTGTATTATGCCCTGCCTATCTTCAATTTTGCGGTCATGTTATAATCTGTGCCAGTAATTAGCCTCTTTGGTGGACCCTACCCAAAAATTCCGAGCAACTATCAAGATAAGAAATACTTTTTTCATAAAGTTACTTATTACTAAAAAGGTTTGTGCGTAACACATAACTAAATATGGCGACATTTGGCGTCAACGGTAAGTGAGGCAGGTCTTGCAACTTCATTGAGTTAGTATATGTACATACTTAGTCGTTGCCTCGTTTGTCTAGCGGTTAGCGCGACTGTCGATCAAGAGATCTCGGGTTCGACTAACCCGGTGCCTCGAAGAGCGCGTAAAGCCGTCGGTCCTGCGCCTGATTTCCGCGGTCGTGTCGGATAGCCGTCCCATCGGATTGTAATAGAAAGGGAACAGTGGGTGCACATCTGCGTTTGCGCACACGCTTGTGCACTATAATATCTCCTGCGTAGATGGCTGGTCCCTGTTGAGACTGTCCGCCGTGACCGAAACTGGCTATAATACATAAGATCCCGTTCATTTAAAGATGTATCTAATAATATTATCATTATCAAAAATCTTTAGTAATCAACTGCTGAGTACTGGCCTCCTGCTTAGAAACGAGATTTATGCATTATTATATTATTATGCGTGCGGGTTGGTATTTGGTATAAAGTTTCTTTCCAGCTAATCTTTGATTTTCACGGGACTTTCACTGGCAGATAACTGATAGATCTTATAAGGAGTAACTTAGACTAGTCTTATTTTAGAAAATAGTATTACCCGAAAACAAAATTAAGACAGACGAAGTTGCTATGATCAAATAGTTTGTTGAAAAATCTATTGTTTATTGTAAATAAGCTTATACTTAGAAAAGAGCTTAGGTTAAAGGTCGTGGTAAGAGTAGCCTATGACTTTCCTCAAAAATCAAAGTACCTCTATGCCAAATTTCTTTGAAATCGGTGTAGCGGTTTAGCCGAGAATACGTAACGAACTGACAGTTAGCTTCGACTCGGTAACAACATAAGCGGTTATAATATTAATATTTTTCATATAGAATTGAATATGTGTTGACTAACTTATTCATGAGCCTAAACCGCGGAAGCTACACGCTTAAGGCTTTGGCAGCTGAAGATTTAGAAGCTAAAAGGTAAATTAAGAAGGAACAGTCGCAAAAGTTCGTTATTTTCTTAGTCAGAAATACGAAATAAAACAAGCCGGTGTCCAAAGTGATATCTACAGATAAAAAAAATAAAAAGCGAGACTAAAATTTTTGTAAGTTAAACCTTATGTTAATGTTAATATTATGTTAATGTAGCCAAGGACACGTATAAGGTACCAAGACAGGATTTAGTAAGTTTGTAAAACGTGATATCTCTGAACTGGAGTCAATGAACCTTTGAATATTTGTATAGACAACGAAACTCTATGTTTGTTGAGCTAAATATACAAGACTTTGAACTTGTTAAATAAATATTACATACTCTGTTTAAAACGAATTTGGAATAATGTAATTTCTGTAATTAGTATAGGAAGCCACCCATAGACGCCTCAAAAGGTACTTTCGATACCTCATCCCAGATTTATGGGACTTTTCCCCATGGGGTATTTGATTCAGTGAAAAGTAAAGGCAAAATCGTTTAATACCAGTATCCTAAGAGGCTAGGTTGATTTTAATTCTGACTTCACATTAAAGCCAAATTCTTTAGAATTATTAATTAACTTTTTCGACCGCAAAGATGAATAGTGGTTTATGCGGCTACCTCCCTGCTCTCTAGTGCCCTGAGTGTTGTGGGTTCGAACCCCACATGGGACAACACTTATGATCGACAAATTGTTGTTCTGAGCTAGGTCTTTTTTGTGACCGTTTCATGTACGTTTACCCGCGACGCAGGATTTATTCCTAGCGCAGGAGTTATATATTTTTTATAAAGAAAAATATTACGAATTTATATATACTCTTCAACTTCACAAATAGGTGCTCAAAATTCTACTTAAACTAAAATTACTATTTTTTCTATGGCAATGTATTGTGGCAATGACCTCGGAGTGATGACAGAACGACAGACACGCTAATTGTTTTAATGAATGAATGATGGGCATATCTTGACAAACTGAAATCACAATGAATATTATCAGATCATCATGGTGCTATTGAAACTTTTTATATAAATACTTTAAGAATTTTGATGCGAGCAAGTTTTTAAAGCATTTTTTTTATTCTCATAAAACTTACATTACTTTTTATTGCCTTTAACATAGATAAAAAGAACTTATAACATTAAATAAAGCTATATCTATCGTGTTTATTTGATAAATAGGAACATGGTGAATATCAGAGAATTAATAAAATTAGTTAAAATTTTGTTTGGGAATCCAACTTATGCTCTGTTACAGCTCTGGCTTGGCAGTCAGAATCGCTAAGCACTCAGGCTACGGATGACAAGATTCAAGGATGACATATTATCAATTTCTGACTATTCGCAGGCGTTTCCCTCTGACAAAGTATAAGCCCAAATGAGCCTACGCGTTACTGTATGACATAACATGTATTTATGTGAAATTCTGAACGTTTTGTTGAAATGAAAACTTCTTTAGCGGCGCTGTGCACTTTTTTGTGATGTTTAAAAATATTAAACTCGCGTCAGGACATGTGTCCTGATCGAAAATTCGTAAGACGGAGGGAGAGCAGACCATAAATTGTCATGTTGGTGTACGACAGCACAATAAATGAATATTGTATTTTACCACATAAATGATAGTACTTTTATTCTGATAATTAAAGCAATTCGTGCAAAATTATTCCCTTACCGTTCCATAATATCAAAAATGCACAACGTTAATGTTCAAGTTTTCATTTCTGCCGGCACTCCCGGAGTGTAGCTCGTTTTTCTTTTAATTTCATATGTGTGAGTTCGTACTTATAGGCGATTATTTTTGTATGTAAATCTAAAATGTGTATATAAGAAGTATATCCCCTCCCTCTCCGCAAAAAATTACACCCCCTCTCCGTTAGGTGGCCCATAATGCTCTAAGTTTAAAAGACATTAGGTCGTCAGATACATAAACGTTGTAGATCTACTAGTGCCATCTATATTTATAACAACAAACTAAAGTTCTTGCATAGAAATAAGTTGATAAATCTATTTCAGGCTGAAAGATATCGTGACAGACGCAGACTAGCTACCCCAAGCCCAACCCCGTCTCCTCCTCGTCGGCAAGTAGCTCCCTCTACGAATTCTTCAGGCAACTGGTTCAAGTCACTCGACAGGTTAACCGGCAGGAAGAAAGGAAAGACTATTAAAGATGCTAAAGTAAGTTTCAAGAGTAGCTCAATACAAGCTTCTGTGGTGCTTCATGTCATCTCTTCTTAAACTTAATTAAAAAAAGTAGTTAAAAAGAATGTTCCTCAAGATAATCTTCCGAAAATGACAATAATTAAACTTTATTCTATAATTTAACTCTCGACTCGAAAACATAATATAAAGACAGAGTTGTCATTGTCTTCTAAGCCTATTGAAAAATTCATTTGGGGTCAACGACAGTAATGAGTTTTCGTCTTTCATTCCCCTATACCACTAAATAAAATATTCTCCACTACATTTAGAGAGACAGATTAAAAAATATCTTTTTAATATCAACCCTAGATCTATTTATAGGAACGTTATCATCGTATATCCCAGTTATGAGCATTTGTTTTATATAAAACACTATAAGACATACGCACAAATATCAAATTGATGTAATTATTTACTATACATCTCTTCTAGATCGAAAAAGAGAGCACTATAACAACAGAGGATGAATCTCCCAGAAAATCTTACACGAAGCCTGCAAAATCGCTGAACTCTCCAGCAAAGAACCTCCGCTTCTTCGGCGACACCGACCCGGATTCAGACGCTAATGTAAAAAGTCCAGCAGAGAAACGCTACACCAATAAACACAGCACGCTGAGAAAGACCACTTCGAATTCCAGCACAGGAATAGATGAAATTGATCACAGCGAGCTCTCACACAAGAGTTATTCCTTATCAAATCTACACAGAGAGGAGAAAAGTGAATCACCTCACACAAAACACTACAAACGGAATCTGCAGAATATTTCCGAAATTCAAAGCAACTCGGAAACGGAAAGTCAGTTTGATAGAAAGGTCAACAGCAGTAAACCACCGATTAGTCCTTATGAGAGGTCCAGAAGTCACAGCAGCTCAAAGACTTTAAAGGGTTCGAAGGGAGATGTGAGAAGGAGACACGATGAACGTGGTAGCTCTTCTGAGCTCAGAGGAAGTAAACATGAACTCAATGGCACTTTAAAGTAAGTTTGAGTAAATTCTTTCATTTCTTATAGTAATTTATCAATGATATACACAGTCTTAGTCCCCAACCCGCACTTAGCCAGCCTGGGGACGTACGGCCTTAACCCTCTCCTGAGAGGAGACCCGATCCCAACAGTGAGACATTATGGGTTGTTGATGATCATGATACACAGTCTTGAATAGTCCACTGCTAAACGTACGCTTCTCCTGAGAAAAAAGATTTTGCCCTATTTTATCATTATGGCAGAGATGAAAGTATAGGGTTTGTTTCAAATTTTCTTTCTCTTCCCGCTTAGTCCCTTAGTCACCTCTTACGACACACATGGGAGGTGGTAACACTTAATCCGTGATCACACGGTAATCAAAAAAAATTTTTTAAAAAAATAATATTTTTTTTGTATAGATCTTTGTAAAGACTACAAATGCATAATTTAAATATCAAAACTCTAATTATTTCCATTTCATGCAGACACCGACGCAGAACACCCGTCACGAACTCTGGCGAGAGCAGTACCGAAGGGGACTCGAGTCACCAATCACAGCGCAGTGTGGTCTACCTGCACGCTACCACCGGTAAATTTCCATAACATTAGGAAATACTGGTTTTAAAATTCATCTTAGGGACATCTGCTCTTAAAAAGCGTTTACCTGAGACAAAAAGGCTTGCTAAAACGACCTATTTTATAATGACTTTCATCC
Source organism: Hyphantria cunea (assembly GCA_003709505.1). Lineage (NCBI taxonomy): Eukaryota > Metazoa > Arthropoda > Insecta > Lepidoptera > Erebidae > Hyphantria > Hyphantria cunea. The sequence goes on from PKRV01002731.1 coordinate 196,233, forward strand.
CTTACAGAAATTAGAGTGCCCAGACCTCAGTAAACAAGTATATACCTAAACTATGAAAGGGACGCTTAATTCCTCACACTGTCTAAGTATCGATTATACTAATAAGCAGACCATTATTTAGTAAACTCTTTCTAATTTGCCACACGAAAATCACATTCTATTCTTCAGTAGACTATTTATTTTCAGTTGGTGATATCCCAGATCCAGGTCGATTATCACGAAACAGATCCCGAGATGATGTATCATCAGTCAACTCGTCGAATCTTCAAGTCCGCAGCAGCACTAAAAGCTTCTCGATCTTCGCCCCGTGGACACCCAAACATTACAACGACCAACACGACGTGCATTACGCACAACGACCAAGGAAGTCAAAGCCTAGAGAAATTGTAAATAAGGCTTCTTCTAGTAAAACGTTGACAGACGACAGACCAGCCACATTACAAAAAAATAAGTCATACAGCCAAACAACATTGACTCGACGTCCACAAAACAATAATCGATTAACTAGTTCAAGTCAAACACTATACAAAAAACCGGACAAGAGGAACATCACTAGAGACAGCAGAGATAACGGCAACACTGCACTAAGAAAGTCAGTTGCTCGAGATGCCAAAAAAAGTCAATCGAGTGAAATCATCAATCGTGACAGCGATCGAGAAAGAATTTCTAGATCGATATCGATGCCTAAGGACAATAACAAAAAGGCTGGCTGGTTCAAACTGTCAAGTAAAAATAAAAAACCTGAAATAAACACTAGAGTGCGCTAAATTTACATACAACTAATTTTACATTCATTTTCTTTTTATTAAACCTATCTTGAGCTACTTTCAGATATTTTACATTAGATTCTAACAAAGTTTTATATTATATAAAACAGACTAGGTATTTAACATTTCTAAACACCACACTTTCTTCACACTAGAAACGGAGTGCCATACTCTAGAAAGTTCTGGAAAGAGATACAGATTTTCTCTAGTCTCTGGCATCCTGAACACAATAAGTTTTAAAGTTATGGTACAATACTATTTTTAGGTGTTTGTGAATAAGTTTTCGTAAAAGAATTTAACGAAATAAAAATTAGGTTATTTTAAAAATGCACAATTGCTTTTCTGTTACGCGGTGCTATTTTTACTTATCTAGCAGTAATGGTTACTACCAGTGCCATGAACCACATAATATTGATTAAATTCTATAAAATATTAATAATGTTACCATTTTGTAATGTAGTCATAAAATCAAATGCTTTTATTACTAATAAGATATTCAAAATATCTGTGCATATTTTAATTATATTTACTTGTAAGTAATATTAGTAAGTATTCATTAATATCTAATATTTTGGATGTGAAAATGTAGAATTCATTCGGGTCGGCCATTTCGGCGTTCGCAGCTAGCTCAGATATCACGGTAATGTTACTAAATGCTCTTGGTGTAGAGTTGAACGATTGTAATGTGAATGATTTATGAATAAACTGTCTAATAGTAAATTTGATGCTTTATTTTACGTGTTCTAAATAAGAACTTATCACTGCCTTGTTAGTCTAGTGGTTAGCGTAACCGACTGCAGATAAAGAGGTCTCGGGTTAGATTCCCAGGTCGGACTGCTGTTGGGTTTTTGTTACAAGAAATTCTTAATAGAATCCCGGAGTATAGAATATGCCGGTGTTTCCCGCCCGTGCTTCGGAGAGCACGTTAAGCCGTCGGTCCTGGTTGTCATAAACATCTATGACAATCGTTAATGGGAATTTAGTGCCCTCAAATATACTAACAACTAGTTCAATCTTTGAATTCAGTTCACCCTCAGCGTTGCGGAGGTCCGACGCCAGTCGCTCCGTGTAAAAACTGATATTCCGGTAAATCGATTGAACTAGAAGTGAACCCAAATCTTGGGAATAATAAAGGCTAGGAAGATGATGAAATAAGAACTTGTCACAAAGAAATTAACTTTTCTTTAAGATCCTGCCAGCATCCCAACGAAAATGCAATCATCCGATTATGTCCCTATCTATCGATTCTGATATTGGCAATCACATTCAATCGCGTTGAAACGCAGCGAGAATCAACTTTGTGTACTTAAGGGCTAAAATCCATTCAGAATTGATAATGTAAATTCGTAAGCTAAAATTTTTCTAGCTCTGTAGATTCGAAAAACTTTCTCCACGCTCATTTGAGATAAAAACTTAGCCAGCATCTGACCTAATAGAATAAGTAAGTAAATAGTCATGAATTTTTTTAAAACATAAAAAATGAATTAGTTTAACTAGTTTCCTCACAAAATTAGTGATTATGGGAGTGAAAAGTTCTTTATGCGCGTTGAACACTTTTTGGGTAAACAAAAAGCGTGAAACTCGCTTCATCATCACGGCACGCCTCCTTGATGATACAATTCACAAGTAACTTAGTTTTCACTTGTATCTGCAGTCCCCAACGACAGTCTCGCATTTTCTTTGTCATCTAGAACACAACGACATCTAGTTCAAAACTAAGCAGAGCTTGTAATATGGGTACTAGATAACTGATATTACCACATTCATACTTTTTTGTAAATACATACATATTATACATAGAAAGTACCACACAACCAAAACCATATATTTGCAGATCAATCGAACATTTGGTCCGACCCGGGAATAGAACCCGAGACCTCAAGCTCAGCAGTCACATACACTGCAACTGCACTACTATGGCGGTCAATATATATATATGAAGGGACTCTATGGCGGAATTCCTTTCTGAATTTAAAACGTTACAGCGCCATCTCGTATGTAGTAGCTGTTTCAATTATTCTGACCTAGTATTGATTGTCGATAATAGGTAGCATTACTGATATAAATCAAAATCTCACCTGCACGCGTTAAGTACTACTATTTTTGTTGAAAAAGAACCTTTTTTCTGATCAAATTATGCAAAATATAATTATGAAAAATGTATAACGGTTCTTCTTCTTCTTCTTTTGACGAGATGTCAACCAGTCGGATAAGCTATTTCTGCCAATATCAATTATTTAGAGTCTTCAATTTTAAGTCTTCAAGTCTCTGTCGTGATGGAATTAATAATAATATAAAAAATGTGGATGACATAAAATGGGAACAACTTTTGCAAAAACAAAAAACGATCTCCCTGTGTTACGAATAAGTTATCTTTCTCACCAACATGACGTTCATGACGTTTGACTAGAGATGGAATAAATTATTACATCTCTCTCAAACTAAAATTTAAAAGTTTCAGAACTTATCATATAATTTGTAACGATATTTTAAAAGTATTATTTTAGTGTTATTAGAATGATAACAGCTTATTCATTAACGTTAAAACGTTAGTGATGTCAGAAAGGCAAATAAAAATCTCAAGTTGGTCTGTTAGCTTAGTTTACAAAATTTAAAACCATTCTTGATGTTTTATGTTTTACCAACAACATAAAAATACTCATATTATATATAGTACACTTGCATAAAAAAAATACACTTATTATATACTTATTAAAAATAGTCTAGGTAAAATAATTCTATAGCAAAATAGTTGCTTGAAACATGCAAGTGTGTTGTGGTGATTATATGACTACATTATTTGTTATGATACGTTGATAAGAATAATTTCTTAAAATATTTTTGAAATCAATTTACAAAACATAAATATTTTGTAACAATCCAAAAATAAAATTCTCAAACAATACGGTCGTAACATGTTTCACGGGTGCTCTCATAGTTTTGGCTTTACTTTCGCATGATCGATAATAACTGCAATAATTAATGTACATGTAAGATTAATGCATAAGAAATAGTTTCATAATAACTATTACATAGATATAGCTCTTATAGTTCTTTTTCTCTTGATGAGATGGCAACCAGATAATCAAATATTTCTGCCAATGTCAAGTACATAAAATTTTCAAGTCTTCCAGTCTTAGTCGTGATAAAATTAATAATAAAAGTGTGGATGCGATGAAACGGAGACCGTCTTTCGAAAAAACAAAAAAATCCGAAATACATTTCAGTACCCGAAAAACACAGCTTATTTTTTTTTACTGTTTTTTTTTTGGTTATGGCAAACTGTGCTGATTTTTAACTGTTAAATTTACCCACGTCGTTCATTCCCACTGTCAAGTCATTCAACTGACACTGACAACTAGTGTCAACGTCATGCCTAATTGGAAGTCGGAATCGGAAGACTTCTGTCTTCGATTCGAAATGTTTGTTTTTGTCTTTTAAAATTGGTTTAGTTTCATTGCAAAATCGTAAAAACTATATATCGTGATTATACGTGATTCTTACCGCCAATAATAACAATGGCGCGAAGATATCGAGATGCCGCTGCAAAATTACAGCAAAATGTTCAAAAACATTTAAAGGATATGAAAGAATTATCCTCTTCGGAGGACGAGGAACCTTACGAAATGAGTGTTCTCGAAGGGGTATTTCAGAGTTATTGGAGAGGCGGTGGTGACACATCTATGCTAAATAGAACTAAGAATCTTCTCGAAGAAGCCATCAGTGGTCGCTCCGTTACTTGTCTTATATGTATAGGTTCTATCAAAAGAACAAACGCTATTTGGACCTGTGAACATTGTTTTTCATACTTTCATTTGTCTTGCATACAAAAATGGGCGAACGATAGTATCAGCTTACGTAGCGAAGAGAATCAAGGTCCAATTGCCGTGTGTAAACCGAAAAAAATTGAATGGTGCTGCCCAAAATGTCGGCAGTCTTATACTAAAGAAGAGATACCTCGAAGATATCGATGTTTTTGCGGTAAAACGGACGATCCGCAATATCACCCATGGCTCATACCGCATACATGTGGAGAGGTGTGTGAAAAAAGATTATCAGTTGGAGAAAACTGTAAGCATAAATGTTTGCTTCTTTGTCACCCTGGCCCCTGCCCACCCTGCCCTCAGACTGTGAATGGAGTGTGTTATTGTGAAAAAGAGCGCAAAAGAGTGAGATGTAGTGCAGCTCACTGGTCTTGTGGCAAGGCTTGTAAGAAAATACTACTGTGTAAAACTCATAAATGTGAAAATGTATGCCATGAAGGTGAATGTGCTCCGTGTAGCTACACCAGTGTCCAAACTTGTCAGTGCAAGGCTGAAAAAGCTAAGAGACCATGTAATGATCCATTTTGGCAGTGTGACAACATATGCAATAAATTATATAGTTGCGGCTACCACAAATGTGAGAAAGTCTGCCACTCAGGGGATTGTGGCTCTTGCCCCAATTCAGGTATGTCATCTTGCCCGTGTGGTGCAAACCAACGTTTTGTGCAATGTCCTGATATTATGGAAACTTGTCTTGGTACATGTGGAAAGAAACATGATGGCTGTGAACACCACTGTCCAGAAAAATGTCACAAAGGGCCATGCCCACCGTGTCAAGTCTTAATTCAGAAAAAATGTCTATGCACAATGCATACCAGATCCTTACCGTGCAGTAAAGAATTTAAATGTGAAACTAAATGCAGAGGAACTAGGTTGTGTGGCAAACATAGTTGTGCACGGAAATGTTGTAATGGTAACTGCCCACCATGTGAGAAAATATGTGATAAACCACTTCAGTGTGGTAGACATAAATGCACGAACATTTGTCATCGCGGACCCTGTTATCCATGTCCTCTGGAATCAAAAGTAACTTGTAAATGTAAAGAAACATATGTTACAGTCCTCTGTGGAAGGGAGAGACACACTAAGCCCCCAAAATGTTCTTTGCTATGTAAACTCAAGTATAAATGTGGTCATGTAGAGGAAAACAGACACTCCTGCCACTTTGGAGAATGTCCACCTTGCAGAGCAATATGTGATAAGCAATATCCAAAGTGTGGACATCATTGCGAAGCAGTGTGCCATGAATATGTAGCCGTTGTTTTTAAACAGGTTGAAAAACCTGCTACACCCTGGGAGGTTCAACCACCGAAAACGAAAATAATGACTTTGGAGTGTCCTCCGTGCACTACACCTGTTCCAGTAGTATGTTTTGGAGAACATGAGACTGATGAACAGCCTTGTCACTCTGCTTCTAGAAGACCTTGTGGAAGAGAGTGTGGACGTCTACTTGCTTGCAGTAACCACAAGTGTTCCTTGCTATGTCACCTATATAGTCCGGTTGCTGAGCACCCAAATGTGCCGTCCAGTTGCAGACAGTGTAACCAAGAATGTTTAGTTTCACGTCCAGCAAAATGTACACATAAGTGTCCGAAGCGTGCCTGCCATCCTGGATCTTGCCCTCCCTGTGAAGTATTAGAAAGACTTCCTTGCCACTGTGGCACAACGGAAATATATTTGCGTTGCCGTGAAATATCTGTTGCTACTGAGGAAAATTTATCATGCAAGCAACAGTGTCCAAAGAATTTAGAATGTGGCCACCGCTGTCGCAATACCTGTCATTCAGGACTTTGTGGCAACCAGATTTGTACTAAAAAGACTAAGATACACTGCTCTTGTGGGAATATCAAAAAAGAAGCTCCCTGTAATGCTGTCCGTAGTGGAGAAGTAAAAATACTTTGTGATGCAACATGTGAAGCTAAGAAGATGGCAGCAAAGATTGAAAGTGAGAAAGAGAAGCTGAGACTAAAAGCATTGGAAGAAGAAAAAAATAGAAAGGAGTTGGCTGAATATGAATGGAAATTGAGTGGTAAGAAGAAGAAATATAAAGAAAAGAGGATAGTTGTTAATAAAGATGATAGGGGAATATTACAAAAATATTGGATACCAATATTATCTGTAACTATAGCCATATTAGGGGTAACTTATTACGTATTTTATGTATAAAGTGGTAAAGGGAATATATGACTGTCAATTAATTATTATTTTAAGGTTTTTTGATACCAATGATTGTGTAAATAATTTTATTGTATTGAAGCAGCTGCCAAGTTGATATTTATTGTAGTTAGAATTGCTAGTTATGTTCATACTACATCATTTAAGTAAATTATATGCCTTTTATGATATTTATCACATTCCTTAAAAACACAGTAATCATTGCAGTGTGTTTCAGTCATTAGCAGACTGACTTCTAAAGGACTGCCCAGACTAATTCAGATGAATTTTAAATTGCAGTATGTTGTGGGTAGATGACAGAATAGGTCACAGTTGAAATTAATGATTCTAAGTCATAATAAAAATGATTGTTGACATCATGAGTAGGTCTGGCCACTCCCTGACTGATTGATAGTGATATTAAACTAATACGTCCATAAACATCTCTATAGATGTGTCTTTACTTCAAAACCAACCAGTGAAGAAGCATACCTGAAATATACCATACCATAAAAATGGGTTCCTACCAGAAGTGGATGTGATGGCGTTTGATTGACTTAACTGCCTCGGTGGCGCAGTGGAAGCGTACGCGCCTGCTGTCCATGAGGTCTCAGGTTCGAATCCTGGGTCGGAATAAATGTCTGTATGATCCTACAAATATCTGTTTCGGAGTTTGGTTGTTTTCTATGTACAGTGTGTAAGTATTTATATATTCATATCAGTTATCTAGTACCCATAATACAGGCTCTGCTTAGTTTGGGGCTAGATGGCGTTGTGTGTTTAGATGTTTGAAATATTTATTTATTAATAATGCTCAACTATATGTATCTTTGATAGTATAAAATCAAATTGATTCCACTGTCTGTTTGCTTATACTCAACATACTTTGTTGCAGTTTTCAGCAATAGATACAGTGACTTATGAGGAAGGTTTATAGTACATAATTGTTTTGAGGAGGGTGTACTGGTTTATGTAAAATCTATGAATATTGAAATTAAACATGATTGGTTTTGTTAAGGAATAAACCAAAACTTATTTGATGACTATAACCATTGTACCCCAGAGCTGGTCACAAAAATGTTTCTTTGCTGATTGTGGAAGATTTTCTGCAACTCGCGCATGGACACCAATTCGTCTTAAGGCAATGTCTTATATATTCACAATACGGCTATAAACTATATGAGCTATGGTCAAGTTTAAAAAAATAATTTAATGTTAGACTATAGGGTATATGGTTATCAGGGCTTGCAATAGAAATACATTTTTACATGTGTGAGCGTAGTTCTTTTTCTTTTAATTTCTCTTTAATCTTTTTCATTGCTCTATTTATCCATTACATATAGGGGTTACAGACCTTCTGTGTATTGTTGACTTATGTGGCTAGCTACTGTCTATATTGTTGTTGGATAAAAAAGAAACTACTCATTTATGGCGCCAAATTTTGGTTCTTTTAATTTCTTTTTAATTTCTTTTATACTCAAACTATTAAACTGATATATCAAAAGTAGGGTTTTTAAAGTGTTAACATAAATGTACGTGTAAATTAATTGTTATTGTTTTATTGCAGTTGAAGATTTTTTATGTTTGATTTATGACAATTGCTACGTTATGTGCTAAACACGCTTCTCCACATTGCATGTAACATGCATGCAATGTGGACTCGCGCTGAATTATCAAAGTGATTTTACACTTATTTCGGAAATCATTTCATGTTTTTGTTTTAAAAATACTGATTTTAATTAAAAAATCTTTTCTTTAACAAGTTACTTGATGTACGACTACCAATAATTGCATAAAAAATAATATAATTTTTTCAGCTATGCTATGCAATGGACTATTAACGACTAGCTATAATAGACGTGAACAAATTAAGCCGAATTATATATAACAAGTATATACAAAGAAGATTTTGTGATAAAATATATACTTAGGCTTATATGTCCAGCTGTGGACTGCGATAGGCTGATGATAATGAGGCTTATGAAATTTGCACTCCGAAAAAACTAAACAAAAATAATCGAAATTAGCTGTTATATAATCACTTTAGTAAATATTTATGTATAAACCTTTTGTCTATAGGTCCTCGATATAGCAACATCAGGGGACAATTTTATCTTATTTTTTTAATAGCGGCTTACCGCTACTTCGTACGCGTGTGGTTATTTACACATAATTTTTAATTATATTCGAAAAATGAAAACACTCCTTAAAATAATAAGTAGTTGTTTGTATATACAAACGATTTCTAAAGACACATTATTAGTACACTTCGACACTATCTATAGAGCATGCATTTTAAACTTCAAGTCTCTTAATTCAAAAACATAGTACTTTTATACAAACTTTCACCCAGGGAATAAAACTGTGGTAAGAGTCGCAAAGGGATGAAGTTTCGTAAAATTCGATCTTAGCGGTTGTCTACACCTATAAGCAACCCCCTACCAAACTTCAAATTAGTAAGTGAGTTGTATTTCGCTTATATAATATGTATAGAGTGTGAGCCTGCTATGTTTCGTTTTTTATTATATATGAGCCTGCCAAAGTGACTATTCTCCCTGATAGAAGGCGCGAGCAGAATCTTTTTAATTTTTATTTTTTTAAATGCTCTGACGAGGTTCAAAACCTTGTCTATTAGTTTACAACTAATTAACGATGTCATAAAATGTAATTGCGAAGTTAATTTTAATATAGATACCTACTTGATAGTTATAATGGGTATGTCAATTTGTGGTCTTGAAGGCGTTCTGATGATGAAGCCAATATAGTTAATAATATTAATACTTTTACTTTTTTTTTAATTTTATTCCATTTGACTAAGTTATTGTTGCTTTGTGTCCTATTTATTGTAATTTTAGGATTGTGTGATTTAGACAAATAAAACTAGTTGATTTCAAAATAGTGATTGCTTATTAATTTATAATCTCCTGTTTGTAAAATACCTGCTAGTTGACCCAGACTTTTCGTCTGGGTGTCTTTTTATTGACTGCCTTGGTGGCGCAGTGGTAGCGTATGCGACTACTTTTCTTGAAATGCCAGGTTCGATTCCTGAGTAACACTAAGTGTTTGTATAATCTGCAAATATTTGTTTGGGAGTTAGGGTTTTTTCTTTCTATAATGTGTATGTATGTATTTATGTCAGTGTCTAGCACCCATAGTACAATATTTATATTCATATTTAAAGAAGTAGAGTCACGCTCATTTTAGCACGGCAGGGTCGACTTGACCGGGGCAGCACTACCCTCGCACAGAAAATTAACGTAAAATGACAGCGTTCGTGCTGTAGTGTTTCATCGGTGAGTGCGAGACCGGAGGCTCAATGATGCAGAAGTATTACTAGGCCGCCATGGTGTGGGTTATCATGCTGCTTTGTCTGTATTCGCAAAGAGTATGGTGACCACCACTCTTGAATTCTGCTTAAGCTATCCAGGTAAAAACAAAAAGATGACGTGTGACCATAATATTATAAAGAGGAAATTTTTGATTGCTCGCTTGTTTGCCAATTTTTCAAATCGGTTCAGTAGTTTCGGAGGCTATATATATATAATTCTTTCACCATTAGAAAGCTAAATCATCTCCGAGTAACATAAGCTGTATTACATTTGCAAAAAGTTAGTGATCCGTATGAAAACTTCGAGACTTGGTGTTAACATTTATATTATTAAAATTTTTGCCTAAATACTAATGTCTACCTGTATGTAGACGGGGCGGGCTGCGAATAATACCATACATAATAATGATTCACGTATTGGTCGTAGCGTGTTATTATATAGTCTATAGTCTTCCCCGTTATATGAGTTATTTAACCCTTAAAGAATTTTTGCAATTGTTCCAGCCGTTCACATCAATTCACTTGTGATTCCGTGACCAAACGAAACGTGGACCAACTTTATAAACAGATCACTTTTATTACATGGTCTTTTACTATATTTTCTGGTATATTATGGTTATAACATTTTTTCAAAATTCACTTTCGATTTACTTATGTTTTAAACGTCTTAAGAGATATTCATCATCTTATTCTCAAAAGAACATAAATTTATGAGTAGTTAACCATTTTGTTGCGAGCGACTTTAAGCTTTCTTTATTAAGGAACATCGAAATTGATGATCAAATAGAAAGATATATACTAAAACCTTTAAAACTGCCTATTTTAGGCATAAATGCTGCTGTTTTTTGTGTTTTTTTTATTTTAAAAAAATACTTTAAAACTATTTTAACAAGGTATTTTATTTAAGTACATTCACATTGTAAAATATTGTTGACGTCAATGAAAATGTTAATATATATTTGGCCAACTGCGATTATCACAGTATAGAAACCACTTTTTGATAAACACACTGACACAGTGCTCCTACTGACTGACGACAGAATGCCCGGCGTAGGTGGAATATACATAATACGTAAGGTAGTAATAGGTATGTTCCAACTCTTGCTCGATACCATGATTGCGGCGCGGATTAGAACTCGTGCATAAAAGGAGGTTAATGTTTTGTGATTGAAAAACATATACAATGTAGCAATAGAATATTGTACGTATCCATTGAAGCGTATGAATTTCGTAATTTTACGCAGCTGGCTACTTTTTACTGGATGTTAATTTCCCTGATGATATGGTAACACTGCAAATGACATCTGATAAGCTACAAACGATTGGACAGTGTTGTTAAATTAGCTCTATTCTTTATTTGTGTTTGATAAAACATCGGGAAACCTGTTTTTTAGTTCCTGATCGTTATGTTGCTAACGACTGATCATGTAGCAAGACATAAAAAGTGTAATATTAGTTATTAATAAGGTTATCTCCAGCCAATAGTGTCGACCGATGAATCATGTTGGGCGCTTTAGGTAAGAAATTCATTTATCGCTTACCAGTTGCTACTACTCACTACTAAACGGTCAAAAAATGGCACAAATTCTTACGTACGCGTTTCTAGATATAGAAACTACTGGTATACCGCATGAAGAGTTAAATAAAACGAAAATAACAGAACTCAGTATGGTGATAGTGAAACGACGACACATTTTGGATACGTTAGCGGGGCATTTACCGCGCGTACAACACAAGCTCACTATGTGCTTCAATCCTGGAAGAACAGTATATCCCGGAGCAACTGCAGTGTCAGGACTCGACAATAATCTACTGGAATACGAAACTGACTTCAATAGAGAGGTATTTCACACTATAAAGTCGTTGCTTGCGTGCCAAGAGAAACCTTTGTGCTTAGTTGCCGAAAATGGTCATAAATTCGACTTTCCTATTTTAAAAAATCATTTTGAGAAGTTGAAGGCCAGTTTGGATGAGGATGTGATGTGCGCAGATAGTCTTTATGCATTTTATGATATTCTCAATGATGTACCATGTTCAAGTCCCAACCAAAGCAATGGTTCTTCAACTAATGGTGAACTGAATGGTAACAAATCAGAAAACAAGAAAGACGAGTTAGACCACCCTTACAAAGATGATATCACAGTAGCAGTAGCTACTATTAGCGAGACTCTAGCTAAAGAGGATGTATCTCCTTATTCTATGAAGTCTCAAAATGAGAGAACACCAAAGTCGAACACATTTAAAGTTACTACCAAGAAAATGAGAGAAGTCAGAAGAAAACTATTTTTTAATAGCGACAAAAAGCCTGATAGATCTTACAAGCTTAAAGACATATATGAGCGTGTTCTGAGACGTCCAGATATTGATGCTCATAGGGCAGAGAATGACTGTATAATGACCGCTGAGATAGCAACTGCTATATCGAAAGAGTTTGTCGAGTGGATTGATAACAACCATTGTCCTTTTTCAGAAGTTAAAGCCATGACCCTCGGTGTACCATTGGGGTGTTAGACTCCGATAAGTTTCCTTTGTAGGACTGAGTATACTTAAAAATAAGGTAATGGGTGCGGTGCTTGGTATACCTGCGTTTTGCAGGCGACATATCTCAAATAGTTATGTTTGTAATATTAGGGTTAGTTATTTAGTTTTTATGAAGACTGCTGTAGTGTGGTTAACCATGTTGCATTGTCGACATTCCTAATGTGTATGGTGGCCACAATTCTTGGATTCTGATCATGCTTTCCATCAGGTGCAGTAGAGTCACCATAGCAACTCATACATAATAAAACTTATCACACTAAAAAACTGCTTATGTGATATTTTGTAAATCTGTTTATATTAGCACTGTTCTTGTTAAATGGATTGTTCTGTTGGAGTTTATACAATTTGACTACCTTGAAATATTGAAGGGAGAAGCATTTACATTTATTGAATATTAGCTGCACACAGCTGTTTTTGTTGCTCTTAAATATTGTTCCCTTTTTATTGGTTAAAATTTTGTTTTTTCGTAACCCTGGTTATATTTAACATCAAATACCTGCTAGCAAAAGTCCCGTCAAAACCAATGTTCCTTCATCAACAACCAACATCGTTCCACTCTTCTCAGGCGAGGTTAAGGCCATATGTCCCCACACTGTCTCAGTGCAGGTTGGGGACTGGCAAGACAGAGTTGTGGCTATTTAACCTTGCCATCGGATATTTTTAGCCTCCCAAAGGCCACCAACTAAGTTTTACGACTGTGAACGTGATTCTGTAACATCTCCATCACAGAGGCGCTCATGCCACAGTGGTAACTCATCTAGGTACTGACCACGCCGTCGTTGCTTACCTTCGGTGATTGTTTCAAATCACCAAGTGGCTATGACAGACAACAAACAGACGGACAAAAAATTTTTAAAATTATTTTAATATAAATATTTTATGTATACTGCTACTTTCATCTGTGTATATACTTTGATTTTAAATAATTTTATACTTAATTTGTTGTAATGTAATAAAATTAATCATGTTTATGAGATATTTTATTGAGATTCTTTTTACTTCCATTATGAAATGAGTGGATACATTTTATTGATCTTGAAATGTGAAAAATTTAGGCTGATTTGTCAATGCTGATCTCTAAATTACCAAATTACAATGTAATTCGGATACAATGTGCTATAATATTTTTTATAATAAATAATTTTAAGTATAGTAAAGGTTGAGGATTATTTACAAAATAAAAATATATTTTTAGAGCTTGTTTTTTATTTTTTCGAAAGGCGGTCCCCACTTCATCTCATCCACTTGAATATGGCAAGCCATAGTCATAGCCAAGTTACTTTTGTACAAAAGTAACTTGGCTTCCGGAATTGACCTTTGTAAAAGACTGGTGCCTGATTTAGGTAACCTGCTAAATAATTGACATTGGTAGAAATAGCTAATCCGGCTGGTGACCATCTCATCAAAAGAAGAAAGTAGATTTTTAAAAAAATGTATGTAGGAATTTGTATGAATTTTGTTTAAATGTGTGTATAAATACATATATGGAGATGTGTAAAATATATATATTCCCAATCATATTCATTAATATAAAATATACATAATTCTTCATTACTACACACACATTCTTAATACATAATAAAAAAGTATATAAGTATTAATATCAGTTGTCTAGTACCCACAGTACAAGCTCTGCTTAGTTTGGGACTAGATGGCGTTGTGTGTTAAAATGTCTGAAAATTTTTATTTATTTTGATCCATCCTAAGGATGCCTGGAAGAGATTGCTTTTGGCAATAAGGTGGACTTTGTATTGAAACAATTTCGTTATTCTTTTAGTATTGGGTAGCCCATAAATCGAGGAAGGTTATAGACTATAAAAAATCACGCTAAAACCAATAGTAACCGAGTATAAATAAAAAATGTTGTAGAATCGCCTACACACTAGCTCCTCCGTCTCGTTCCTCGTCTGCAGTCTCTTCTTTAGTTAAAAAAAGATAAAAATATAATGGATTTTTTGTGTATGCTACGTTATTACATACACATACTGGCCTACTGTGTTCAACGAAAAATAATTTTTTCATGCACTCAAAATTCATTTTACACAAATAAAGTAACACAATGAAAAAGAAATTCATATAAATACAAATTAATTCAAATAAATATTAGTTACTAAAGTACGATAAAAGCACAAAATAAACAATAAATGAAATTATTTTAAAAATTATGACTTAGCAGCGATCCGTGTCATAATTACTCGAACGGAACGAAGTCTGAAGTAAAAGCGTCCACTGTTACGGATCTGTTTCTGTCTCGTGTTCGTAATCACTCCACCAATCGTACCGTCCGTCATTGCGATCCGACATAATGTTTATTAAATTACATTCTTCACTATCAAGTGTGAGGACACTGAGGTATGAAAATGGTTTATGTTCGACTTATAAATATTCGCATATGAGAATAAGCAAAACTTATTTTACAGTTATAGTCCAATTTTTTGTTCTTATATTATAAGCCATCGGCTTAGTAGTCGGTATCACTAAATACAAGACCAACGAACCCCACAAACAGGGCCGTCTTAAGCTAAGCTTTGAGGCCCTTTTGGCAAGTTTAGAAAGCGAATTACACTAATATTTTGCTACTGTGATCATTAATTATGAGTAATCAAAATATATCATTTATTAAGTCATGAATGATATTAACATACTACTAGTTTTTTGGTTACAATAACGAACCAATAGGTTCCTTCAGATTTTCTGTTTAGCACAATCTTCTGTTACATTATTCCGTGCAAGCCTTCTACTAATTTGAGAATTAAGCCTTCTAACTGTTAAAGTCTTTATTATAAGCTCTCTTCTTGATTGCCGAGGTCGCTGTGTTAATTCACTTCGATAATTGATGCATTGTAGCTCAAACTGAACTGCTCTGCGGTCTGCGAGACGCCTTTTTATATTAGATGACGCTATTACTAGATCATTCGGGCAAGTTCAACGGCTTCTAGAAAGGACCACCAACCACGAGACAGTCATTTAGTATATTCATGTAAAGTTCATCGTTCTACGCTTCAAGAAACCGATTGATATCTATTTCTGGAATGTTCTTTTTTCGTAACACAAACTCCTTAGAGATGCTCGTCTATTGCTACCAGGATATTTAGCTAGGTGGTCGATATGTACTACTTTGTGTTCATCCGGCTAATTCCCTTGTACGGACCCTTCCACTTGGTCTGTGGTTCTTTTTCGGTAAATTATCCCATTCTGTAGAGCGCGTGTGCCTAGTAAGCTTTAGTAATTGCTATTACTAAAGCTTACTAGCAGATGATATGACTTCAAGCAGTTTAAGCATCACCTCCCCCTTCTACATTCTGGCAGACATGGACACGATAGTCTACGACCAAATTTGTTCTGTCTGTCAAAATAACGTTGAGATAGCGCCGGACCATGAGCCCGGAATGCTACGGCGGGACGAGTATACTCAAGCTCTGCGTGCTTGGCGGGCTCGGCTCGCAACCCATGATGTGTTAGCCTAGCTTCGAAGCTTGGATAGGGAGTACCGTCTGTGTCTCCTATCGATTGACTCAAAACGTGTTCCAGACGGTGATTCCCATATCTCGACTCGAGCGCTTCTAACAATTCTTTATACTCGTTGCCTGAACTAGGTAACTTCTTCTAGGACTAATAACGCTTGCCCCTTAACTTCAACATTGAGAACAGTCGACGAACAATATCTGAGGGTTTCCCGCAACCTTTACCTGGGACAACGCTTTTTGGGGCTCTACAAACTTTGCAATTACATGTACGCGATCGTCTCTTAGAAACTTTGTGACCCCATCGATCAACGTTTCTGCGAGAAATATGCCTCGTCTTCACACTTAAGTTTAGTTATTTTCTTAAACGATTTAAATTATAGGAAACAGCAGCTTGATTTTGAAATCAAGGTTACATTCATAATTGATTGTCTGATTATGTAGGTACTTAGTAAATTACACCTTGTGATAACATTATCGATAGTGAATAATTGTGTATACATCAATCACATAATTTTTTCCACTACTGCAATTCAGAGACTGCAGCGGAGAAAATATTTAATTTAGGATTAAACGATCTTAAAGAAGGTGAAAGAGACACAGCGCTTTCATTTTTCAACTGAAAAAATTTAAGAACTGAAGGCTTAGTAATTATTTATTATTATTATTACATATGTAGGTAACGTTCCCGACAATTTTTAATGGGAACATTTGTGAGAGTGATGTTGTCGCATCCGCCCCCAACCCCGAGGATGGAGACCTTGGGCACTAGCGTATGGTTAAGTTATAAAATAATAATAATAACATTCACGATACATATTTAAGAATACTAAATGACAGCCGAGGTGTCAAAATTCGCCTTTAATTCATTTAATTGTCTTTTTTTAGTTATTAGCACTCCTCCATAATAACTTTAACTGTCACCGTTAAAGTTAATATACGATGTACGATAGATGAAATTTCATCCTCTTTCGTTTTTATAATTACTACAATTTTTGTAAATCTCTAAAGGTTCCAAGCGGGACAATATAGTTAACATCTATAGGTAATGTTTATGGTTGTTATAATGTAAACTTTCTTAGCACATAATGAAAAAATATTGTTTTATAACACATTATCTTAAGTTCACCAACCCGCCTGCCCAGCGTGGTGATTATGGGCTGACCCCCTCCATGAGTAAGCAACAAAAGCCACGGCCCCCAGTTCCCGGTAGTCCCGCTATTCCTGGTCATGGTGGCGACCACGGTTACGGCGGGACAGGGGGTGCTAAGAATCACCGGGTTACGGGAGGCCACCACAAAAGACTGACCCTGGCAACGTACAACGGCCGCACGTTACGGCTAGACTCGCATCTGGTACAACTTGAGGAGGAACTTGGGAAGATTAGGTGGCATATCTTAGGGTTATGTGAAGTCCGAAGAGAGGGGGAGGATACCATAATCCTGGACTCAGGTCACCTGATGTACTTCCGCGAGGGAGACCAACGATCCCAAGGTGGCGTGGGGTTTCTGGTAAACAAGTCGCTTTCTGGCAACGTTGTGGAAATTTCCAGTGTGTCGAACAGGGTAGCGTACCTCATTGTCAAGCTTACCGAGAGGTATAGCCTCAAGGTAATACAAGTGTACGCACCGACCTC